>JAHWFP010171416.1:203-15607 GCA_023313725.1 Lithobius niger
GGAATTATCATCATTGCTAAATTTGTGTAGCTTTGTGTGACACAAAAAAGTATCTATATCACGAGCTTGTATCTCAGTCGGCCGTTTTCTAATCGCATTTTCTTGGGCGCATAGCCTTCTACTCAGCAAGTCTCAAGTGCTAAAATAGTAGGAAAAGGACGCTGCAATTGGTATTCTTTGTTTAAAAACCATTTACTCTACATTGGGCAAAACCAAGTGGCTGAGTCGAACAAAATTTATCAAATAACGGTTATTGTAGTTTGATGACAACATCTCTCACCAATTTGGCGTGGTAATTTCCGAATTAGTTGGTTTTGGAAAATAAAACTGATTAGCAACTGGCATTTCAGGTACACACTAATTGCCCCCGGCTTCTATTCTCCAAATGCCCATTCCACTTGCTCAAAAAAGGTCACTCACTGCTGGTCATATCACGAAATTCTGACGACAAAATATCTGTAACATTCGTAATTTTTTATTGATTATTTTTCTTTAATTTAATCTTAGTATTTCAGTTAGTTTAATTTTTTTAATAAGAGGTAAAAAAAGGAGAAATCCTATTTTTTAATAATGTTTTTTTCCTAAAATGTAGTGCTTGATGATCGTATCATATCAAAAACCAAAACTGGTAAAAGAGGCCGCCAAGTTCCGAATGGTTCGGCCCTTCAAACGAGTGATATCAACACACCAAAACATTCGCCAAGTTATTCACACCGACTAATAGTTCGAAGGATAAATGAAAACTAGAATATTGCTACTTTCGGTTGCAATGTTCAAGTTTTCATTTAACCTTCGAACTATTAAGCGGCGTGATAAACTTGACGAATGTTTTAGTGTGTCGATATCACTCCTTTGAAGAATCGACCAATTCGGAACTTGGCGGCCCCTTTTACCAGTTTTGGTTTTTTATATGATAATATCCTTTTTTTTTTAAATTGTGTATTATACTCAACTCTACTACCGTGCAGATGTGTAGTAAAGTGACACGTCAAAAAGAAATTGGTTTTTAACACTTTGCTACTACCTTTTGCTCAGAGGCCGAACCATTCTCAACTTAGTCACCTCTTTATAGGTTTTGGTTTGGTTTTAATTTTGTTGTAATTTGTTTTATTTAGTCAATTTTAGTGAGTTGAATCACTCCTTTGAAGGGTCGAACCACTCTCAACTTGGTAGCCTCTTTACCAATTTTTGGCTTTGTTTATTTTAAAGTTTGCTTATTTTTCGTGAATTGGACGTGAATACAATTTCTTGGCAACGTTGTTTAGATTTATCATGATACACTAGTGTGTGTCTAGGCACGCACGTCGTATACACGTTGTCATTGTCCGAACTTTGGCCGTCCAATGAGAGACGATGCCGACAATACAAACAATGGTTATAACAATATTTTCGTACTTACGTGCCCTCCCACGCCATCCCCGTTACACCCCAGGCTCCAAACCATAAAAGGTACGCAGTTCGTATTGTACGCAGTTCGTCGAATTCCATAGCTGGATGCCTTCCCGTTATCTTGGTACGGTACCGATGAATAATCACCCTATGGGATTTAACATGGGGATGAGCGAATTAGCTACCTAGTAGTAACACATTTGCAACGTTATTGAGGGTTACATTTTGCATTGTACAGAGTTCAGCCGGCATTCCTACATGAGTTAATTTTTGTCAGGTAGGTCATTGCTCTCGATTTCAACACAATTTAAGCTTTTGTACCGCATTATTATTTTTATCCAAGTACCTGAAATGTGCCCAACTCTGCTTCAGGATATAAGACACTGACGCTATAGCGTCGCGCTACAAGGGTTTACAACCTTGACAATTAAATTGATGAGATGTTTGTTTTGATGTTTGTTGCCTAACTTGACGCGACAAACTAGCGTGTGTCTAGATAATAATTGACAAAAATTAACTCGTCTAAGAATGCCAGCTAAGCTGCTAGCTAGCTAACTAGTAGTAACACATTTTCAACGTTATTGAGGGTTAGATTTTGCATTGAAAGCAGCTTAGCTGGCATTCTTAAACGAGTATAGCGAGCTAGCTAGCTAGTCCGCTCATCCCCATGTTAAAACCCGTAGGGTGATTATTCATCGATACCGAGATAGGGGGAATAATACTTTGGACGTTAAATGAAATCTAGAATATTGCTACTTTCGGTAGCAATGTTCTAGTTTTCATTTAACCTTCGAACTATTAGTCGGTGTGAATAACTTGGCGAATGTTTTGGTGTGTTGCTATCACTCCTTGGAAGGGCCGAACCATTCGGAACTTGGCGGCCCCTTTTACCCGTTTTGGTTTTTGATATGATACAATTAACGTAAAAAATCATAAAATCTGCTCCGTTTCAAATTGTGAGATCAGCTCTAAAGTTAAAAAGTTAAATGTTAAACGTTATAAAGGTATTAGTCCTTTAAATTTAACGAACGCGTCACTGAGTTAGTGGTTGGTTTAAGCCTACACTGGATGGTCGGAAGCTTTTTTATACTGCAAATACTGTTTTTGTTTTACTGTTTATGGTATCCCTTTTTAACAAACACATATTTTTATCATCTCAGGTATGCTTCTGTGAAGCACTGTGACATAGGTTTAATTGTGAGTGACCCTTGTATTTTTTACTCTTCATGTATATGTTTTGTTTTTTAATTGTAAATACCTCCTGTTGATTTATTGCACAATATTGTTTTTCCTTTTATGCGTATTGTTATTTTTCTAAAATATTAACTCAGGCCAAGCCCATTTATGGACCACTTAATTTCTTATCATATGAAAAACCAAAACTGGTAAAAGGGGCCGCCACGTTCCGAATGGTTCGGCCCTTCAAAGGAGTGATATCAACACACATAAACATTCGCCAACTTAATCGCACCGCTTAATAGTTCGAATATTTAATAAAAACTATAACATTGCTATTTTCGGTAGCAATGTTCAAGTTTTCAATTAATGTCGAAAATATTATTCGGTGAGATTAAGTTGGCGAATGTTTTGGTGTGTTGATATCACTCATTTGAAGGGCCGTACCATTCGGAACTTGGCGGCCCCTTTTACCATTTTTTTTTTCATATGATATCAGTCTTTTTTTAAAATTGTGTATAAGACTCAACTCCACTGGCGTGCAGATGTGTAATAAAGTGGCACGTCACAAAGAAATTGGTTTTCAACAATTTGCTACTACCTTTTGCCTACAGGCCGAACCATTCTCAACTTGGTCACCTCTTTATAGGATTTTGGTTTGGTCTTAATTTTGTTGTAATTTGTTTTATTTCGGCAGTTTTGGTGTGTTGATTTCACTCCTTTGAAGGGCCAAACCACTCTCAACTTGGTGGCCTCTTCATCATTTTTTGGCTTTGTTTATTTTGCTTTGTTTTTAGAGATGGTTTATTTGTCGTGAATTGGACGTGAATACAATTTCTTTGGCAACGTTGTTTAGATTTATCGTGCTACACTTGTGTGTCTAGGCACGGACGTCAGTATACACGTTGTTATTGTCCGAACTTTGGCTGTCCAATGAGAGATGATGCCGACAATACTAACAATGGTTATAACAATATTTTCGTACTTACGCGCCATCCCACGCCATCCTCGTTACACCCTTAAGCCCTAACCAGACTGGCTGCTCGCGGCTGCACGCCAACGCTAGATGGGGTGCCAAAGACGTCAAAATCGGTCTTTAAACGCAACACCAACCCCACGATTGCAAAAATTTTGACCTTGTAGGTACGTGGTAACGCATCGCTTCGCACGAAATTGTCTTCTGTCTGGAGAGGCCTTTAGACTCCAAACCATAAAAGGTACGCAGTTCGTATCGTACTGCAGCCATTCGTCCAATTTCATAGCTGGAAGCCTTCCGGTTATCTTAGTATCGATGAATAATCATCCTATGGAAATTAACATGAGGACGAGCGGACAAGAATTAGCTAGTAGCTACCTAGTTTCACATTTTCAACATTATTGAGGGTCAGATTTTGCATTGAAAGCAGCTTATCTGGCATTCATACACGAGTTAATTTTGTCAGGGGGGTCATTGCTATTGATTTCAACACATTTTAAGCTTTTGTACGGCATTATTATTTTTCCCCAAATACCTGAATTGTGTCCAACTATGCTTCAAGATATAAGACACTGACGCTATGGCGTCGCGCTACAATGGTTTACAACCTCGACAATTGAATTGATGTGATGTTTGTTGTGATGTTTGTTGCGTAACTTGTCGCGACACACTAGTGTGTGTCTAGATGAATAAATTGACTATTACTTTTCCAGGAACAAGCATTTAAAACAAAACTATAATTTGCAAAATAATTTATAATTAAACTCTTCACTAAATACTACATTTGTATTTGCGGTATCTACATGCGTCATTGGCGTTTGTGTTTCCTAACCGATGTAACGGGGATAATTCCAAATCATCACTGACGCTTTAAATATAACAAACGATGCGGTTGTTCGGATAGGTAAAGACGATTACTTTCAAAAGACAACCGTGTTCATCACAGCTGCCTAAGTATGTGTTCCTTTTCCAGCTAATGTTTTTTTAATGGCATCACAAGACTTGCTTAAACCGACGACACGAACGAACAACGCACATATCAACTCAACATTTTAAATAATAAAAATATAGTTACCTCCGCATGTATGTACCACCGCTTTTGATGGTGTAAACCGAAGCCTGTTAGATTAACTGACTACTACCTACGTAATAAACCAGAAGTGAGCACGTTAAACCGTGGCATGAAATCAGAACACGTAAGAAACTGATGCGATGTGATATCCTGCTTGAAGACCTGCCTGCGGGATCAACCAACCGATATCGTTAAGCTGCGAGTTTAATTTCGGATTTCAACGTTGAAATTGTACCACCCCAGCAAGGTTACGCCGATGACGTCATTTGTGAAATCTGCCAAGCTCAAGATCCACATGACGTCAATTGTAACGGCTCGAGCTCGCTTGGTCTTCTGCCGGATGCTCCCAACAATTAGGTATTAACCTTAAATTCATCCGCCACCAACTCTCCAACTCCCCGCATCGAAATATAATTTTGGCTATTTTATTTAGAAAGTTTCCCTTTTTGTCCCGTTTCTCCAAACTTAACATCAAACCAAACCAACCCTGTAGCTATTTTGCTTTGTTGTGAAAACTTGAATTAACCCGAAATTTAACAATCCATCTCGTCCCAAGTAAGCCTCATGCCGTTTCGTATTCCAGTTTAGGCCCTAGGCCAGTGTTAGTGTCGCCCTTGAATGTCAGGCGAGCCGGAGCACACTATCGCTCATGTTTTACAATTAAAGCATAACCAAAACGACTACTAGCCATATTCCACCAATTTAGGTTAATTTGGAATTCCCGCAACCCCTTGATAAGCACCACGAAACATTTTCAAGCAAGTCCCTTAACTGTGGGGTTGGCACTTGGGGAGCTGTCCCACGTACTAAAAACCCCTACAGTTATTAAACAATTTTTTAAAGGAAAAAAGTGTTCACATTTTTTAAACGATCTGTAAAACGATGGATGGGTTTTTTTTTTACTGGTTCAGAAAAACGAAATCCAAGACTGAAAGGTTCTTTTCTTTTTGTAGCTGTGCAACTCTCTCATCCACGTAATTGGTTTCGTGCTTCCTAAAAATAAACAACAACAACAACATCGGTGAAACAATGAAACCAATTGTTGAAAACAGTGAAGTCTTACTACCATGAAGACTACACGCCACAGAAAAGGGTAAAAAACACACATCTAGATACGGTGACTTTAAAAATAAAAAGAATTTCATAAAGAATACATAAACTGCTTATGCAAAAAATATCAACAATATTATTTTCATAGACCAAAGACAAAGCTCTCTATTGGGCTAAAGTTTACATTAGGCACATACTCGATATCCTTACGATATTGATTCCAAATGGCTCCAACACTTTCCTAAATACGGAGACAGTTGGTTTTAAAGCGCGGAAATATGTTAAAACGAATTTAAACAGTAGATTTGTAGCGCAACAATACGTATATCTACACGGTGTTTGCATTCGCTCGCAGGGCCGGCAAGGCACCTTATATATATTTTCGAAAACCGTTCCGATAGGCGGGTTGTTATATTCAGTTTCGTGTGGTGTTGTGTGGTTTTGTTGTTATTGTCAGTTAGGTTAGGTTAAGAAGTTTGGGGTTTGGCATTTCATACTGAGGTAGTTAACTGGTTGGGGTTTGGCATTTCATACTGGAGCAGTTAATTGGTTAGGTTAGGTTAAAGATGATTTAACGAGTTTCCGCAATTTGGGATCAATTTGTGAAAATTAAAAGTATGTTTTTTTTCTCTTTTTTCGAATTTCGGCCATGTGCGTAAAGGGAACATGGGAAGACAACGGGCTCTCGTCCGTTTTTTTTTTTAATGGACTAAAAAATTACCTGCTGAGTAAAGTTTTCCTCTTCCATTTTTGGGGCAAACGCACCGTTTGGCTGTGGTGAAGGTCGAAAGTTAGCACCGTGCCGCGCCGGAAAGCATGAAACTGAGCGAAAGTCCGGCAATTGAAATGCCAAACCCCAACCAGTTCATTACCTCAAGTGAAATGCCGAAGCCGGTCTCTAACCTAACCGAACCGACAATAACAACAAAACCGCACGAAACTGACAATAACAACCCACCTATTTAAACTGTTTACGGGAAAAAAATGTCAGCTGGGAACATGGGAAGAAAACGGCCTCTCGTCCGTCAGTGCAAAGTGTGCGGATTTCATTAATTTCTGACGGCCAAACGAAGCCTTTGCCCCATAAATTTTATGGGAAAATATTGTTCAGTTGATCATTTTCCGTAATTCTAGCCCAACGAGAGATCAATCGGTGAGGAGCCCTTATTCTTCCCATAAGCTGCGTAAAGTAAACTTGTTCACTGTATTGTTTATTTTACTATCGAAAGTGATCGTGGAATGAATTTATAATTCTGCCTTTATTCCGTTAGCTACGCACCTAGTATGTACTATCCCGTTGCCTCACACGTTTGTCGAATTGATCTACAACAAACTGTTACACAATAATTACCTGATTAGCAGAAGCCACATAATTACCCGAATTGCCAATACGTGCAGAATCCTAGGACAGCCTTCCCGGCGAACCGTAAAGTAGCCGCCATTTCTTTTTTCAGTGGTTCGTCAATAGCCCAACAACAGATAGAATTCCGTTTTCCGTGCATGCTGTCAAAACCTGAAATAATCTGGGCCAGTTCCGGTTCAACTTTTTTTTTCATACAGAAACATAATTAGCAAAAAAATTTAGTCAAGGACCTACAACCCTCCATATGCAAACGATTTAACCATAAACATTTAAATAACAACGTCTACAATTTGCTGGCACGTCTTCTAATCGAAATCATAAAAAATCGACTAATATTTCAGTCACTTCTGGCCTTTTGCTAAAAATGATAGGCATGACCCGTTCAAATAAACGACTGGAGTGGGACGTGACGTCATGTAACAATAGCTCACAACGCAAGCCCCTTTTTCTCCCCGACTGTATTTCAATAACTGCTTTACGCATTATATGCATAAGCAGTTAAAAAGATCGTGGAACTATGGAAGAAAAAAAAAACGCACGAATAATTGACACATATTTGGCTTATTTTGAGTTCCTATTTGTAACAGTAATTAAACAACATCTTATCTCAATTTAACGGAAATGTAAAAACCGAAATAAAAAATATATAAAGATCGTACACTTATTGACGAATTGTGTGATTTTTTTTAGGTTAGGTTATGCAAAAACCTCAGTTTTCAATATTTCCGTAAGTTAATACAGAAATTTGTAAATTATTTTGCACTGTTCAGCCATTATTTATGTCGTTTTCTATCTAATATGTAACACTATATCTTAATTCAAATTCATTGGCAACCATCATTTAGTTAGTACAACCCATAGCAGCAGAAATATCCATATTATTGTGCCCTCAAGATTTCCCCTTCACCCAGCTTTTCGGTAGGTGGGTGAAGGGGGAATTTCTCAGTTACCTTATTTGCAGAAGTTGCAATTCGAAACAAAGTAACATTATTATTTATCATGTATATATATGATTGAAGTCCTATCTCAAGCAAAACTAAAACTATTAATTTCTCCGTTTCTATTCAATTTATTTCGATCAAACTTGGCCAGATAGGAGATAGCAACTTTTCCAAACTTTACACCAACTTTTATGCAATTCCGTGCAAGAATAAACGTACGGATCCACACGTAAATTTGAAAACTGTTCACTTGTTGTTGTTCTTGTTCTGGTTCTTGTTCTTGTTCTTGTTCTTGGCTGACACGGTTTCAGAAAAAACTACTGCACCTACCTAAAATCTGCAACATGATCTGAGCCAGAAATTTTCCTGGGCTTCAACCTTACAGGGACCACTTCTTCAATTGGTCCATCCATTCCGGAGTTACGGGACCCTAAACGATCATTTTGATTGTTTTACATTGTTTTAAAAATTGTATTTAGAGAACAATGCCACTCAGCAAACTCCAGATTCTTTCTTCGTCCACGTGTTATGTCTTTGCTAAAAAGTAGATTGTTGAACGGTAAAATGAAAGAATATGATAGAAAATGATAAAATGGCGGCCGATGTTGATGCGCTGCTGAGGGAGCTATGGAGAACAAAAATAATAACTAGCAGTGAAGTGAATTTGGGAGTGGTTTCTGACGAAACATTTACGCAAGTAATGAGAGAGGCACAGAAGAGGGGTATCAGTGAGAAACGAGTGCGGCAATTTGGAGTTAACACAGTGGTGCAGATGCCAGGAGATTCGCAAGAAGATGGCGGAGGAGAGCGGTTGCCAATGACAACGGAGGCCAGAAAATATGCAACTCAAAACGTGGGCAAAACGTTTAGTGAAGCGGTGACTGAGAACAGAGAGGCAAGTTGGGAAGACAGTGAAGCCAGGAGAAGAAGCAGTGAAAGTGGACAGTTTGAATCAAGTTGATTCCAGAAACTTACAAGCCTTAAAAAGGTTGTATGGGGGGAGGGCTAACAATGTGCAAATGCCAAGGTCAGTAGTTTTTGTATGTGCACCTGCAGGGCGCCCGTACTCAATGACGCACATATATGAATTAGTGGAAAGCATTGCGGGAGAAAGTGAGATTGTTGCAGTAGGGCCACTGCGTGCAAGTCATGCGTTCGAGATGGAACTGCGCACATGTGCGGCGAAGCAAACCCTGTTGCGTGCGGCTCTCAATGCTATTGAGTACCATGTAGAGATCCACGATCTTCATGAACAAACAGTACATGCGAGACTTATGTGGTTACCACGTGGGATTACTGCACTGGATGTAGCAGTGGGTTTTGGGCGCATAGCAATCTTAGACAAGCATGAATTTGAAAAACTTTATGTCCGAGGTAAAGCAGTTTGTGAAACTACAGTCCGCCAAGTAACGTTGCGCTTGCGTGACGGGTTAACCATTGATGATGTGCCGGACGAGGTAGTAATTAAGGGCATCCGAATTCTAGTCTTAGTGGGTGATCGCACGCCAAAATGTCTGAGGTGCTCGATGCGTGGGTACTACCGTGGTGTATGCGCGAGCGTCGCGTGCGAGACGTGTGGTGTCTGCGTGACCCGCGGCAGCTCTGTCATCACCTACAAACAGCAGCGCGTGAAGCAGAGGCGCAGAAAAGGCAACAAATGGAGTCAGCGTCGGCGTCGACGGCACAAGCTCTTCTTCAGCAGCAGCAGCAGCCACAAAACAAAAGCCTTGGAGCAGTCCACCTTAAGCACCAGTGCACCATGTCTTTCGGTGGCTCTGTAAAGTGCTGAGTTACCGAAACTAAGGGTGCGCGATAGTGGCAATAAAACTGCAAGTAAAAATGTTCAGCACAGTGGACCTGGTGTGAGAGAAAGTGGTTCGGAAAACGAAGGACCCTCGTTCACACCTCCAGCCAAACGAAAGAGAGGCGGGATGAAGAGGAAAAAAGGTAAAGGGCAAGCAACAGATTTGGAAAACGTTACGGGTAGTGAAGAAAATGCTAGTGAAGAGAAAATGGATATGGCAGGAGTGCATGAAGAAGTGCAGGATGCAGTGCAGTGTGATCGGGATGAAGTAAAAAGTGTGATGAGCAGTGCACAGAGTGATCAAGATGTGCATAGTGAGAGTGAGCACTCTTATGCGAATTCATAATGTACTGTAGCGAGTAAGACTCGAGAATCATCAGTTGAAAATAGTATAAGTATTCTTAGTTGTAGTGAGTTTGGAGGGGAGAAAGAGGGAGGTGGGGGGAGTTTAGCAGGATCTCTAACCTAACCATAATTCACTTGTCATGGAGTGTATAAACTAGCAACGTGGAGTGCACGTGGGATACAGCAGAAATTAAGTGAGGTTGAGCAGCTCTTGCAACATACTGATATTTTAGGCATCCAGGAGGCCAATAACATGCAGGGCTACGATGCTTCGGCCTGGAATACTGATTTTGTGTTCTCGGGTCTCAAAGTTGGGGTCTTTATAAAATGGTCAGTACCGTTTCAGAAAATTGGGTTTGACTCACCCAATAGCAGGAATAGATGCTATAGCGATTAAGGTATGGATGCTAGCTAAGTGGATAACTGTAGTATTTGTGCATGTCACTAGCAGTCCGACAACGTCTGCCTGGACCTCGTGGTTTGAGCAGTTTTCTTCACCAGTAGTTATTGGGGGGGGGGGGACTTTAATAGCCATCATTTTGACTGGGGTTCGCTCCAATGTGATGCACGTGGCCGTCGATTAGCTGAGGCGATTGCTAACTTAAACTTGTGTGTAATGCAAGATGGCACCCCAACGTTCATACGTTGGCAGCAAGATAGGGTTCATGAATCGGTTTTAGATTTTTTTGTATTCACGCCTAGTGTCGCCTCGTGGTATTCTGTAGAAGTGTCTGATGATTTACGTGGAAGTGACCACTTCCCGGTTGCTTTGTGTCCACGGAGAAGTTTGGGTGAGTCCGGGCCCAGGCGAGGAGCGAGGCCCAGAGATGCTTCTAAGAAACGAACTAACCCGAGTGTTGACAATGGTATATTTGCAAAATGGATTGAAAGTAGTATTCCAACACGGAAATCAAAAGTTAAAGCGACTTCATTGCATCATCCTCCCTGGTGGACACAAAAATGTACAATCGCAGTGCGTGATATGCAGAAGGCGTACCGGCGATGGAAGCGAACCCCATGTGATGAAAACTGGTTCATGTACAGAGGCATATCTGAAGAATCACAGTATATTCTGAGGCATGAAAAGGAAAAGTATAGTGAGCATTTATGTGAGCTTGTTGCTCAATCGAATTCGCTGGCTCAGGCTTGGAAAGCTCTCAGCCCGTGCAGTACCAGGACTGTGCAGAAGTGGGTGTACAGTATGAACGCGTCAAGTGTAAATCGACAAGTGATGAGAGGAGAAGCTATGGCAGAAGCCTTCAATGATAGATTCGCAAGTGTTTACGCTCTGCCGGGAGGTGTTGCCCCTTCGGAGTCACCTTCAACAGTCGTGTCGGTTGCTGGGGATTTGCCGTGGGACATGTCTGAATTCCGAGCATCGCTGTCCAAGTGTAGCAGCAGTTCTAGTGCTGCTGGGATTGACGGAGTGAACTACAGAGATCTGAGACAACGGACGAAGGGAGAACAAAAATCCCTCTTAGCTCTATTCCAGCAACTTCTTGACGGAAAGCCGATTCCTCAGGCTTGGATGTTCACAATTTTAGTACCTGTGCATAAATCAGGGAGTAAGAGAGCTGAACTGGTGAATTACAGACCAATCGCTCTGCTGTCATGCATCCGTAAAGTATATGAGCGGATGGTAGTGAGGAGGCTTAGCTGGCACCTAGAATATTACGAGTGTCTGGCTAGTGTGCAATTTGGGTATCGACCGAATAGGAGTGCTCAGGATGCGGTATTGTTTCTGCTCTCGAGTATACGTGAGGCGTGGGCACAGGGTCAAGTTGTGCTGGCTGTTTTCTTGGACATAAAGGCAGCTTATGACACTGTGTTCATCGCGTGGGTGGAGGTCTCACTGCGCAATATGGGTGTGAGCTCGGTCTTGGTTGCTACTATTATTTCGCTCCTGGGAAATCGCTACTTTGCAACGAGGGTTGATGGCAGCTGGTCTTCGCAAGCGAGCATGAGCAGAGGGCTTCCGCAAGGGAGCTGCCTTAGCCCTACCCTCTTTGCGATTGCCATTAATGAGATCCTTGTGCAGATAGGGGCTTCTGCAAATATCGTCTGCTATGCAGATGATGTTGCGGTCTGGTTTGTCGGGAGCAGATTGGATTTGATGGTGGAGCAGGCACAGAGTGTGCTGAGTGATATTGAATGTCTCTTGGGTGATCGGGGCCTTTTTCTTGCCCCGGCCAAGACGGTGGTGGTAGTGTTTGCAAGGTATGAGAGGGTGCAGTTTGCGCAGATTCAGTTGAAAGTGGGTAATCAAGCAATAAGTCCAAAATCTAGTGTTAAGTACCTGGGGATTAATTTAGATTCTGCCCTAGACTGGACTCAGCATGTAGCTATGCTGAAATGCAGGGTACAGTCGCGCACAGCGGTTCTCAAAAAGTTGTGTACTGGCAAGGGAACCAAAAGAGGGTCTCTGCTGGCGGCGTATAGGATATTTGTGCGGTCTGTAGTGGACTACCATTTGCCGTTTCTTGTGGGAATTAAGAAGCACTTGAAGGTGTTGCAAATTGCGCTGAACGAGTGTTTGCGATTGGTGTCTGGGTGCCTGGCTTCCACCCCAACTCAGGCACTATGGGTTGAATGTAACGAACTGCCAATTGAGTACCGAGCGGAGGAATTGCTAGTTGTTCTCTGTATGCGTAACTTGAGCAGAGGATAACGGGATCCTGTGGGCAGGATTTTGTCAGATTATAGCAAACTCAATGAGAAAGCTAGGCGGATTTTAGGTGAGGCAGGAGCAGGAATTACTTTACTTCAGCGAGTATCAGATCGACCCCTGCCTGTTGCTTGTGCTTCATCCCTTAGTTCCTGGATATGGTGCCCGGAGGTGGGCACCATTTTCGTGCAGGGAACAGTAGAATGCGATGTATTCTGTGACGCGTCATTTCGAGCTCGTGAGCAATTAGGAAGGATTGGAGTAGTAGTGCCGGCCTTGAAAGTATTGTGCCGGCAGTAACGTCCAGTATGCTATGTGAATTGTTGGCAATTTCGGTGACTCTGGATGTAGCAACAGATCTGGAGCTGCCATCGTTCTCACTTCAGACAGATTCCCTTTCAGGTTACAGGCACCTGCGGAGTGCATGTGAGCATTTGGAAGTGAGTGACCCCTTGATTTTTTCCATCCTTTGGAAATGTTGGGTTGCTACTCGAACAAGTGTGGTAGTGTTTCGGTGGACAAGGGGTTACAGTGGAACGCAAGGGAATGTTCTGGCAGATGGGCTTGCTCGTGAAGCAGTAGGTCACGGTTGTGCTGAGGTCTCCCCGGCTCTTTCCGTACGGATGGGCCGGCCCATTGTGTGAGAATGGTCCTGGGCAAAGTGGCAGGTAGAGTGGGAGACATCTGCGGCTGCAAGGAATTTCTATGTTCTGCACCCGTGTTGTACAGCAAGGTCTACAATAGACAAATTACAATTTGGGGACGCGAAGATAATTTCCAGGTTCCTTGTTGGACATACGCTGCTGCGTGCGCATCGGTTTCAGTTTGGGTGGGTTGAGTCACCACTGTGTCCAACGTGTCGTGTTGCAGAGACTCCAGAACATGTGTTGTTACATTGCAGACGTTTTACTGGTATACGTGCTAAGTTGGCACCCTGGATGCAGGGATTATCCGCGTTGCAAGAGGTGCTGTCGCTCACTCACGGGAGGGACCCTTTGTTTAGGTTGCGTGCTGTAGCGAGGTTTTGGGTGAGTACTGGTCTGGGTGTGTAGCACTGATGTGTATCAGTTGACGTGTGGTTGCTAGTTGTGATTAAAGATTGGTATACTCGGGGAGCATGCGTGTATGCTGCAAATGGGTGGCATTCCAAGACAGCATAGTTCATTCTGCATGGTTTGCACTTGTACACAGTGGAGATGTGACCACAATGGAAGAGTGCGTCGTGGAACACCTCCTGCTGCTAAGTGCGTCAGACCACGTGCTTGCACACGATGACTGTGGAATTCTCATGAGAGCACGGCCTGTACACAGTGGATGAGTGATGATCAGGGCCTCCAAGGGGTTGTGATTGTGGAGTGTGCCAGGAAAATTATCCAGTAGATGGGTCGGGGAGGGCAGGGGCAAAAATCTGGGGCAGTGTCTAAGTGCGTGAGATTGTTACAAGTGTTACGTATTTCAGTGGTCTGTGGTTGTAGAGTGCTGTACAGTGGATTTAGATGAGGCGTACGACTGTGGGTCATGGCCTCAAATAAAATTACCATGAAAAAAAAAACGGTAATGGCAGCTGATGTGGATGAGCTCCTGAGAATGTTATGGAAAGCAAAAGTCATAACGGACAATGAAGTGAACTTAGGGATTGTTTCGGATGAGACTTTCGCACAAGTGATGAGGGAAGTGCAGAAGCGAGGGATAAGTGAGAAGCGAGTGAGACGGTTTGGGGTTGATACTGCAGTGCAGATGAGAGCAGATTTGCAAGATAAAGAAGATGGCGGAGAGGAGCGGTTGCCAGGAGCAACAGAAAGGCATGATGCGATGCGGCAAGAAACCAGAGAGCAGTGATTCAACCTTCAAGTAAACTGTTTCGTGCTGCTGTAGCAGAAAGTGGTAGGGCAAACTGGGGAGAAAGTGATGCTGAAGTAGAAAAAGCAGAGGTTGATAGTGCAGCAGATTCAGTTCAGCGGTCGCAAACAAAGAATTTAAGTGCTCTGAAGAAGTTGTATGGTGGAGGTTTAACCAATGTACAAATGCCTAGATCAGTGGTGTTGATGTGTGCGCCTGCAGGACGCCCGTACTCAATCACACAAATTTATTTGTCAGTTGAAGCCGTTGTTGGTGTTGGTGAAATAGCAGCTGTGGGCCCTCTGCGTGTAGGACATGCTTTCGAAGTTGAGTTGCGATCATATGCAGCGAAAAAAAAAGCTACTGGGAGCGACACTCAGCATTAATGGGCACCGAGTGGAACTGCATGATTTGCACGAACAAACAATACAGGCTAGGCTGCTTTGGTTGCCACGGGGAATTACTGCGCATGAAGTAGCTGCAGGTTTTGCGCGCATTGCGATTTTGGAAAGGCATGCGTTCGAGAAGTTGTACATTCGTGGTAAACCTGTTTGTGAAACAACGGGTAGGCAGATCACGTTAAGGCTGAGAGATAATGTAACCATTGAAGATGTTCCTGACGAAGTAGTCATTAAGGGCATACGGACTTTGGTTTTGATTGACGATCGCGCACCATAATGTCTGCGTTGTTGGATGCTTGGGCACTATCGTCGAGTTTGCGCGAGCATCGCGTGCACGACGTGTGGTGTCTGGTGCGACCCACGGCAACTTTGTCACCATCTTC
>JAHWFP010171417.1:8474-36586 GCA_023313725.1 Lithobius niger
GGGGGGGGGGGGGGAGGGGGGATAAGACAGTTTACCCCCCCTTCTTCGGTTACTAAGTTTATGACCCTACGACCGATCTCATTTTTTCCTCCCGACTGTTATTTTTTCCCTTGCAGCCTAAATTGTGACTTCATGTTTTAGTATTATGCAGGCATCAAACACGGCGTTACTGTACAGAAACAGCTTAAATAAAAGGTATACAATTGGTCTGTATTTAGTGTACCATCAAAAAAAAAAAAAAATGCTTCTTCCGACCGACCCTAGTTGTAATTTAATTGGTACTGCAGCTAAACGTTTTCCCCTTAGGCCTTATGTCTGCTACGACAATTTACGTCTGAAACTCAATCCGCAATTTAATTTCTTCACCGCCTTTGGTTTTATCATCACCGTGTTAGGCCCTGCCCCACCCCTTCTTTCCTAGTTTCTTGCGGTAAACATAGGATAAACCTAATTCTCGATCCAATTCTCGTTTTGTCCTTTCCTTTAAGCAAATCTACTTGGTGGAATAGATAAATGTGTTCATCACTCGCCATTTCTCCTGATAAGCTCAAAACAAGGTTAACTGGGATTGAAGCTGCGTGCCTCGAGTAAGGCAGCTACTATCTCACTCGGCTTTCGCTCAGAAGCGCACGAAGAATCACTACGTCACAGATTTGGCATGTAAACATCGCGTGACGTCACCGTTAAAAGTAGCCCGAGAGCTTTCTGGCGGGAGTGAGATACTCTTCGGACCGATTGGTAAAACAGAAGCTTACTAGCATACACGCACCACGTCTGTCGCCGGGATCGTACCCTTAGACGATCAAATAAAAGGTAAATGAATTCATATAAAACTATTTCCGGTAATGTATCGAGGAAAATTGTTAAAATATAAATGTGCCTTTAACTGAATGAGACCAGTCGCGTTTTGAGAACACATCAAAACAAATGACCAAATGTCATAAAAACCGGTTCAGCCATTCTTATGTTGTTTCGTCCATAAGGATGGATGGATGGCAGGTGCGTCACTACCTGGTGACCCGTGAGACCCCAAGACTGGACATAGACAGATATCGGGGACAAATCTGAGGACACAACACTGAAGGGGCCCCCATGAACATCGAACACGTGAATGTAGATGAGGTAAATAACCAAAAAGTGGTTACTAAGTGGTTATCGTGGCTGAGCGGTGTGAGAGCTCAGCCAGGTTGCTGGAGGTTTGCGGATCTGGTCGAACCCCTGGAAAGAGGACATTGGCAAAGTCCCCGCCAGGTCTGCTGGCCAGGGTAGAGTGAGAGGCTACCATGCTCCTTCAGCGGCTGAGGGATGTATTCTGGCAAATTCTGGACAATCTTTTGGCCCCGACGATGATCGTAGGTTTCCCGGATCGAACCCTGGGCTGGCACCTCCCTTTACCAGATTTCTTCTTCTCAAAAAAAAAAATCTGGTAATGTTCAAAATTGAGCCGGTTCAGCCATACAAGCATTAATTGCTTCGGCTGACATAAGGCTCGTCAAAATTAATTAAACAAAAAAAGTATGAGTTTATCCCCGTAGTATCAAACAGTTATCAATAGTCAAAAGAGAAGTTTGGGATTGAGCAACAATATGCATACGTTCTACAAACAATGGACTCGGACTACAAACCAGAAGCCTGTTTTCGCCAATAATACAGTAAGACTTTCGCACTCGTGATGAAAACCTTCATCTCACTGACACATGATGGCGCTTTATTTTTATATTTTTATTTTTTTATGCGGTACTAAACTGTCTCCAGAAGCGTTTGGAGTTTGTTTGGTGCGTTTGGCTTGCTTCTCTTTGTGATTTTGGAAGGCGATTTAATTAATTTTTTTTTTAGCTAAATCAACAATAAATCACGTTAAATAAATACAGATGCGAACCTATTTACGCTGCCTTTTGGACTTATACGTCAGACTGCCTGAGCAGGGAATCGAACCCACGACCTTTGAAACCAAAGGCCGAGGTCCTACCGCTGAGCCATAACGACACGCCCAAAAGGAAACGTTCACAGGCAGCATTTAACACGTGCATTTATACATATAAACATACACTTTCCAATCGCCATTGAAGGGACGCTTATTTGCCGCGCCACACTCCAAGTGAAACGAATGGAACACTTAAACGTGAAATAAGGATTAAATACGGAAAGCCAAAGGCTCAACAAGAGTTACATAAATACAGATACAAACCTATTTACGTTGCCTTTTGGACTTATACGTCAGAATGCCTGAGTGGGGAATCGTACGCACGAATTTCGATTCCCCGCTCAGTCAGTCTGACATATAAGTCCAAAAGGCAACGTAAATAGGTTTGCATCTGTATTTATTTAACTCTTGTTGAGCCTTTGGCTTTCCGTCTTTAATAAATCACATGGTAAAGAGTTGACAAAGTAGTTGACAAAGTATTTTCCTAAGGCCAGTCAAGCATTAAAGAATGTCCTTGGAGAAATACAAGACGCACTTATCTGAGAAAGAAATAAAAGACAAGTGCCACGACTGGGACTCGAAACCTGGGGATTTTGTGCACTAGGCCAGGCACTCCACCACAGCATTTCCAGGGCCAGCCCTGGCCGGAAGTGCCAGCTGAGCAAATCCAGTTGTTGTAACCTTCAGTATTGTAAACCTTCAGTGCTTACGAATGGTACGACCTTGACGTTTACAGTGACGACGTCAAGGTCACAAACATTTATACAAGGAGGGAACATACATCCTTGTGATTTATCGTTTATATATTGTTTATGTATTGCTTGTATTATTCCTAGAGAGGATTCCAAGAAGCAGGTTACTTTCCCACCTTCTGTATGTTTGTGAACTTTTGGTCACCACTCAGAATGGTTTAATAAGCACAAGCGTGGAACTTGTGGCCAGGGTCCACCCCGGGAGTCCAGTGGTGTAGCATCCGGCCTGGTATGCAGGATGTCCTGGATTCGAGTGCCAGCCGAGTCAGTTGATCTTTTCTTTGTACGTTCTTTAACGCCGACTGTTAAGTTTCGTTAACCCATTTATTTAGGATTTATTTTCTTTTGGTTTATTTATTACTCGCATTAGTGTGGAGGCGAAGAAGCAAGTTGTTTTCCTTCTTCGTCTACGTATAGGTCAACGTTAGGTCAACGCTAAGAAAGGCTTGAGCGGCTACTAAGCTCGGCTTGGGCCTGTCTAGTGTCAACTAAGTTTAGCGCACTGGTAGACTGACCACCAAAGTATGAGGGATTTCCTGGGCGTTGCGTCCCAGTCAGGGCAGTTGTCTTGTTTTTGGTCAGAATAGATTATCTGATGTTCCCACAATGCCAGTCTTTAATGGTACATGCCTGATTCGTTAATTATTTTTGCAATATTTTCTTTTTTGTAGTTGCTCCACTCTGCTATGTCTTCGACGATCCAGTTCGCCTGTATTTTGTATACCGAGAGATGTATTCACGATATTTCTTCCGCCTTCACGCCTTATCTTCCAATTGTCAGGTTTGTAAAATATCGATGATTCTTGCATGAATTCGTAACCGGTATCCAAGCGAAAATACTCCGGATACTCCGGATATTTAAAAGATGCTGTAAGCAAAAACAAACCAAAAACGTCCCAAAACACTTAAAGGGACGTAAAATACAGTAGCCTCCTGGTAGACATTGAACCACAAGGCATGTACAAGGAACCAAGGAAAATATGTGAGGCGTTTTTCCGAAAATTAAATTGATTTTTTTGTACATGCCTTGTGGTTCAATGCCTACCAGGAGGCTACTGTATTTTACATCCTCTGCCGTAACCACAAAATAATTTGAGTTTTGACATTAAAGAGACATAAATCGTTCCGGTACGTCGTGCAACCCGTTGAGAATAGCGTTTGCAACATTTACACAGGTTAGAGTTAATGTCGCAAAAGAAACTTCGAGAAACTTCTTTACCCATAATACCCTTGCTATTTCGCGGTTGCCAAGGGTAACCAAATCGCATGAAAGCAGCCGCCCGGCCATGCTAAATCAGTTCTCCTTCGGGCCAGCCTCTTGGCTGATCCTCTCCTCTTCCCTGCCAGGAGGTCCCCAAGGAGGGGTTTATAGGGGGAATTTTTTGCTGGTAGGCCTCTTTCCAAACCTAATCCTTACCCCAAACCTAACCTAACCCTGAAGTTCTGACTCTAAATTCTCAAACTCAAGCTTTTTTCGTTAGGTGTCTGTTAGCATCTTCAGACGTTTGTTAAACTTAAAGGAATAGCGCCTTTTTTGTATAGACCAACTTGCTAATGCCCAATTTTTTTTTCGCAGTGTTGGTGAAATTTTTATTGGGTTTTTACGTAAATTAGGCTTGCAGTAAGTGAAACCAGTCATTTTCGCCTGACCTGTTTTGCTTTGCAAGCAAACGTTCTACTATTGTTATGTAGCTTGCATCCTCGTCGCCTGACTGCACCAAACTGGTGTAACTATGCAAGTAAAGTATCGTGTCACGTACATTGATTATCCGTTTATGCTTCACTCATGATCGACTACGACAGATGCTATGGTTCTTGCGATGGCTTCAGAGCTTATTAACTGAGCAAAAAACGGCTTCGCTGTTTAGAAAAAAAAAACATTACAGCTCGTATCCCCATACTCACACATCCGCGAAGGTACACGAATAAAAACGGATTAGAGTTCTCTCGAACGCAACGAACTATAATTTGAACTCCAATACCAGGGAACAAGGACTGTTTTTGATCAATGGTTATGTCATAAAGAAAGTCTATTTCGTGTGAGTGGGTATATGTGTATTTTGAGGGCATTTGTTATGAAACAAGCAAAAGCAGACTCCTAGCTAAGGCAGTTTTTTCTGCCTGTGTTTGTGCTTGAAGGTCGTTTGAGGTGGTTATTTCTAGATCGTTTGAGTAATTACGTGTTCATTTTGTGTGTGCACTTTTATCTTTTAATTTTGTAGCGTTTTGCTGTTTACGGCGTCTATTTCGTGTGTGTGAGTTTAAGTTTTGCGAATTGGAGTTCAATAGTAAAAATATAGTGTCAACCACGTCATGGTGGTAGGAAAACGGAAGGGCGGTGAGCCACTGACACCGTGACCTAGATTTGGTATTGAAGAAAGGGCAGGAGATTCTCATATGACAGCGAGCGGTGGAACCCTTCCACTGTGGACTGGTTTACAGCATGCTTACTCAGAACATTCCAAATACGGACCACCCGAACCGAGAAAAAATTCAGGCGAGTATTGTGAATAGAAACCTGTCTAACAAGTTTCCATTGGTGACCCCTAGTACAAATATGTTCCGGGGCCAAATCAAAGAATGGGAGGCTCACAGCAGTAAGACCATGTAAAATCTTAAATGTTAAAATAAGATCAAACTTGATACGTCTCAACTCGAGTAGTTCCAGGCCAGTCTGATTAAGACGTTCCGAGTACCTCAGATCTCGAAAGCCTGGAAGATGCTTAGTAAATTGACGCTGAACAGCCTCAAGAAGGGCAATATCCCCCAACTAGATGCGGTGACCACACTGGGATCGCATACTCTAAGAGTGGTCTTACAAAAACCTTGAAGGCCCATACTTTAGTGTGCCAGTGCCCTGACGTATGACGTTCAAATTATAGTTCGTTGCGTTCGAGTGAACTCTAATCCGTTTTTATTCGTGTACCTCACGGCTGTGAGTATGGGGATACGAGCTCTGTTTTTTTTTTTTTCTAAACGGCGAAGCCGTTTTTTGCTCAGTTAATTTGTTGGCTTTTATTGCTTCCATTTTATTGTAATTGCTAGTCTGGTCTATCATGTATCCACTGTCCACCGATTTTTGTTTTCGAAAAAACGGAACATTAGAAATGCATACTTATGTTCAGGTTCTGCCGTAGGTTTGTCACATGATTATTATTTGATAGCAACACATTAGCGTGTTTCTAGATTTAGCATGCGTCGTCTCGATGAGGAGTTGATTCTGGATTGTTGCAGCATCATGGTAAACAATCGCGAAAACAATTCAACTGGCTTCCCGAAGCCCGCATTGAAAAAGTAAATAAGTCACTTAGTCATGTCGGCTGCCCAATTTTGAGCAAAATTTAAGACTTCGTACCCTACGGTTTAAAACTTGAAAATTTAAGGAAAAATCAAGATCATTTAATTTTGCCAGTCTTTAATGCAGACTGCTTGCTTTATTTGCTCTTACCTTGTGATTTCTTTCTTTATTTAATTTTGGTTCTCCACAACTAGCAATTAAACTCAAACAATGACAATGTTACTTTCCCGGCACCCAACCATAATTGTTGCATCTTGTTCGAGTGAGCTATAATCCGATATTGTGCGCTTCGCCTATTGTAACCCCGTTGTTACATGTGGCAGCATTGTAACATTTTGACATTGTTAACCCCGCCGCCTCCTCCTCCTGTCCAATTTTCTGTAATTCTCGTGCGCAAACGAACTCTTAATATACACTGCCTACCGACCGTGTAAATATCTAGCCAGCGTTCATCGTTTATATAAAAGGACTCTGCCTCTCCTCATTAGGAAGTATTCTTTAATAAAATCTAAATTTTCGGCTGTCCTGACAAAGAAACCTGAAATTAGAATATAAAATGTACAGCAAAATACAACAAGTGACCCAGGAAGTAGCCTTTTTCCTGTTTCAGAATCAAAAGGTGCGAATCCGGTCATAAGCTGGACGATATTTTTGTTCATCACTTATACGCTGATGTTTCCAAAAACTCTTTGAGTGTGTCAACCAGTTTCATTTATCTTTACATTACATGGCGGAACTCGAAACGAACAACCAGTTACCGTTTTTTTGAACGTTGTGATTCTGAAACAGGAAGGTGGAAACTTATTCAGCGAACTACCAGAAATCATCCCAAGCCACGCGGGGGTATCCAGTAAGGTTTCTCTCACCCCCAGCGTACCTCTTGCTATGCTTTTACGTGAAATCAAAAGAGTTTTATCTAACTGCACCTTTGAAAGAGACAAACAATTCGAAATGGCCACTATTATTTTTTTTTTTTATTTGGAAAATGGGCTCCCACTTTAGGGTAGAATAGTTTGGCATGTGTATCATATATTATCCAACAAGAAAAAGACGAGTAAAGCTCGTATCGCATTACTCCGTTCCGTTCCGTTTTGTTCCGACGACTGACGGCAGCGGATTGCTCCTGAGCACGCATTGCTCCTGTTGCTAATGTTTCAGTCGGCTCCGCTGAGCTTTTAAATTTGATCGCGCCCAAATTGGCAATGAAAATGAAGAAAGACTTGTAGTAACCTCAAATAGGTAATTAAACAGAAAGTCGTAGTAAATTAGGTATTAATTCTTTACGCTAGGGTATGATCACATTTAAGTCCAGAAGGCAACGGAAATAGGTTCGCATCTGTATTTAGTAGGGGAAAAGTGTTGTGCGCAGCCGCATGGGGGGACAAACAAAGATGGCCGTCGACTGACAGCAGGCGCGTACACTTCTCCGAAGCGATCAGTTTTTGACTGAAACGATTCTGCCTCGACAATCCCGTCCGTCTGCCAACGGGTCGTCACGGAACGGAACGGAACGGAACAGTCTACGCGGCTCCTCTAATTTACATGACTTTACCCCAACCCGAAATTTGACGGCCTGCGACGCGACGCGACGCGACGGAACGGAATGGAGTAGTGTGCTACAATCTTAAGCCATTAATGTGCACTGATACGAATAAAAGAAGCTGCAGCTTGTGTTTTTGGACGGTGGTGCTTCTTTTACACATATTAGATGGTGCTTTGAACATTAGCCTTTGTTGAATGTTTACATCCGTATTTTATACACTTTAGCGGGTTTTTTTTTTTTTGCATTAATGGCATTATATTTAGCTCCCACGTTTTAAAAAGGATTTGTAACGTTAAGTAAATAATGCCTTGTGACTGTACTTGATGTGAGGTCACATTTATACATATTTAATTTATATATATTATACATATACGTACTTGATGTGCAGTCACATTTATACATATTCGTTTGGAGGGCAATTCAATTTAATGGAAAGATAGGCGATCAACACCTATGTGTTACAAAACAGACCTTTTTCAGCAATCATAAATGTAAAAGGAACAGTGGATACCCGTTGCGTGTATCATTGTTTTCAGTTCTAGCAGGAGCTTATAAATACCTACTCTTCCTTAGGACGTGGGAGTATTCATGATGTAGGCTGACTATCGCTTTATACTCCACCTCACGTCATAAGGTCGACAGGGATAGAAGATGTGGGTCTCGCTTCCCGGTTTCCGGTTAGGTCGTTGAACATAGCCCGAATATTACTTCGTCATGGCAAGGGTCGTAGGGGTTCACTACTAGAACTAAACAAATACGGATTCAAACCTATTTACGTTGCCTTTTGGATTTAAATGTCAGACTACCTGAGCAGGGAATTGAACCCACGACCTTTGAAACGAAAGACCGAGGTCCTACAGCTGAGTCATACTGACACGACCGTATGGTTCAGCATGTCAGTATGGCCTTGTCAGTATGGCTCAGCGGTAGTACCTCGGTCTTTGGTTTCAAAGGTCGTGGGTTCAATTCCCCGCTCAGGCAGTCTGACATTTAAGTCCAAAAGGCAACGTAAATAGGTTTGCATCCGTGTTTATTTACCCCTTCTCGTGCCCATTTGGCATTCCATCCTGTTTAATCACTTCTAGATTCAGTGCAAGAACTGGGCTGGAACCGGAAGATAAATATCTTAATTTTTACACAGTTGGCCTTGGTCCCAAGATCCAAAGCTCGTTACTTTCTTCAAGTTCGTTTCAGTCCTGTTACTTGCCGTTTCCCGTTAGCTTGCACACATTGAATTTCAGAAAAGAAGCTTTTCAAGTGCAGGTTAAAAGCAAAAACACTTGACTAACTTCTTTTCTGAAATTCAATATACTGCATAGTGTGTTTGTTCATAGTAGAGCTTGCACCTGTCGTAACACGGGAGATGTTTTTCACAAATTTTCTCTCTAAACCTCAATTTTTATCCTAATTTTAAGTCTTAGCACCCTTCACCACCTTAAACAATACAATGGGCAACAAACCTTTAATAGGCAAAAATTGGCACCCACTAAGACTTTTCGTCCACCAGCGTCAGCGTTCTTGCTTCAGCCTGCAAACAATCTGTCAAATTCAGACACTGCCCTCTACTGCCACAACACTGAAACACTCATTTAAGTAAAGCCAAACCAATATACTCATGGTAAAAACACCAACTTCTCATAAATAAAATAATGTAAATAACCAAAAATATTAATCAACTGAAAATAAAAATAAAATAGTAAAAATCTCATGCCCAAACAAATGACATTCGTGCCCTCTTACAGAATAAATTCCCCCTCTGGTCCCAAAACGGAAAACATTCAAGTAAAGCTAGTCAAAAGCAACCCAAATAAAAAATAAATACAATTTATAAATAAAAATAATAATAAACAAATTTAATTAAACTAAATTTAAAAATCACTCCCCACTCCGCATAAGCACGAGCACATTACCGGTTTTACTTCCTGAAAGCAGTGAGGAGAGATGGGATAGGAAGACGTGATATATTCGCATCAAATGCCACAAGAGTGAGTCATGGTTTTATTATCGATAATTTTTCTCGATCCTTCGGTTGCAATCCCACGCTGATAAAACACACCACTCATTGCTTTTATCCTGGGTCGGAATGTAACTCATGATCAAGAAAAATTATGAATAATAAACTTCGCTCTTGTGGTATTGTCTTTATAATAATATCGGAGACCGGCTAAAAGGAAAAGGAAAGCCTAAAGGAAAACCACTTCTTCCTTCCTCGCGCTCGCATTGAAAATGAACCCTCCCACTCTACGAGCAGCCAAAAAGGACCCAGGCATGAGTGGTCGATCAATCTGAAAGTCTTCGGTAAGAGTGCCGGGAAAATGTCCCGGAAAATGTGACCGGCCCCGTGCAAAGCACGGGCTTTCTCTAGTTACTAATAACAACGGTGCGTCGTACAATTCTTAACTCTATTTTACGTTGTATTGGGCGTGATATGCACTTTTGAATAAACCGGTTTTTCTTTACTTTATTTTAAGTCGCACTTTCTTTCGTCTCGTTACATTTTAACTCCGATATTTTTGTTCTTTTCCAGGGAGTTCTATGCTTGAGTATTTTATTCCAGAAGCTTCTTTGGTCCCATGCTGAAGATCTGTGTGACCACTTCAGTTCCCACAAAATAGATCCGTAAGCAATTCTTGTTTTACCTTACGAAACACACAACGACAGAATGATAAATTACGAGGTTTGTTTTCGAAACGATGCGTGCAATACAAGCTACAGTCTTTAAATTGTCATAACTTTGGAGCATATGAGTTTGGAGTTAGTGAATTCAACTTGTGCAGGCCGGGCAAGAACTGTAAAGTTTCAGGTTTGAATGTGTAGGAAATGATTAAATTTCAAAATTGCCATTCTATTACTTACCACGTAGAAAACTATACATTCTCTTTTTAAAATTAGGACTTGTTTTTAGGGGCCGGCCATTATTTCACCAAGGAAGGAATAAAGGCAGGTGGGAAATTAGGAGGGGGTTATGGATTCTTTTTAGTCCTCTTGAGGTTGTTATTAATTTTTTTTTTTGTTCTGTCAACTTCAAGGGTGGGTGTGAGAAAACCCATTGACAAAATCCGAGGGAAAATATTATTGTAGTCCTCAGGAATGGTACTTTTCACTAGTCAGAATTAAAATAAAACTCTGGTGTTTCCTCAGGCATGATCCTAGACACGTTTTCATGAAAATGATTACCTGGTTTTGAAGTGGTATACAGTTTTAGTGTTAAGGGAGTGGTCTTATTTATCATCGGTCAGGGAAAGAAAATGATGGTCATGCATAATTTGAGCGTTATCTAAGCGGGAGAGTTAAGAGAACATCTGGATAAATTAGAAGAAAAATACAATTCTAGGCCACAAGCGCTTAGCCGCAGACCAAATCTTCCATGTTAACACCCTTTCGCAGGTCCAGGCATGATCATGCGAAAAATGGCGCTACATTAGTGTTTTTTGACCGTACTTTTTTATTTACCCTAAACGGATAAGTATGAAACACCGACTGAGGGGCCGCGCTTCGCGCGCTATACTATATATATCGAGATTTCTGTAATCCTAAAACGTATGACGAAAGCAATCGTGAAACTCCGGGTGTGGGCTCATTGTGTGTGCGACCACACATGCCAAGACATGTACGACGCATGCGCTAAGCTTTAACATGGAGGGTTTGGTCTGCGGCTATGCGCTTTTTTCTAGGCCTGAAAAATTCCACTTACAGCAGACAAAACGTGTGAAACGCCTTGGCAACCATGAAGCCCCCACCTTCCCTCCCCTTCCGCTCAATAAGTGTTTACAAGGGTTTGTATTTGTTAGTTTGGGAAACTGACCCAGAATTCTTGTAACTTGGTGAAAAATAAAATAAAACTACGGCGTCTCGTGGGATTATTCATCTTGCAGGTGGGTGCGGTGGGTATATTGACACGATCTTTTTTGTGCCAACACGCATTCGTCAAATCAAAAGTATAGTGGTTGGATTGAGGTTATGAATCTGAAAGAACATTGCTTTGAGTGTCCTAGAGTACAATTTTTAAATGACCCTTTCCTAGATCATATTTTTACTTGCATGTACTGTACAACCTTAGAGTCCTCACCTTTAAAACAGCCGAACACGAAAGAATCTGTGAGAACACATTACATACGTTCGGTACAACAATTAGTTACTGAATCACCGCAAGATCGTCGATAGGCGCCATTCTGATCCCGGAATGCGCCGAAATGGTAGCTCTGCTGGCTGTGGTTCGCTGAAGCGTCTGAAAGACGTGACCACTCAGCTGGTCAGTGTTGTTCTTCTGTTCTGGAAATTGGGGTACGAGTTATTATAATAAATCAGCTGGATTTCAACTGGATTTCTGGAACTTCCTTTGAGGATGAAGAAGCCATTCCTTCTAGTTCAGAAGAAGGTGTCACCAACAGATTGCGCTGTACAAATCGGTGTACATAATAGTGCTACATCGTATTGCCTCCACCAGCCGAATGCATTTGCTGCAAGGAAGTCGAAAAATTAAAGACAAATCTATCAGATAACGATCATGAAAAAATTCGAGAAGCTTAAGTGGATATATACCTAAAGTAATTTCATTTTATCAGTCCTACTAATGGCTCCGAACAGCTCCATCTGTCGGCAATAATTTCGACTCAGTTCAAGCTTAGAATAGTGCCTACCAGTGGCGCACTCAGAGGGGGCAAGAGAGGGCACATGCCCCTCCCAAGATCCGAGATTAACAGTAAAACTGAGCAATTGCAAGCACTTCATTTTTTTTGTTGGCGGAGCGAGCGAAGCGTAGTCTATAACGGACACCAAATTACAAAATGTTGGTTGGTTGGGCCGTTGGTCCGTTGGTTGCACATTTTTAGTCTGGGTGGAGCCCAAACGAAAGATCGGATTGCAATGAAATTTGGTACAACGCTTGATACCCCAAACAGTATTGCTGAGCCAAAATTTGATGTAAATCGAACAATTATTACGGGAGAAATAACAAATTTTCGAATTTATTTCTAACACTCACCATTGTAAATTTGGAATCGAAAATAGTTAAGGAATTCCGACGACGCATACACCTTGCTGGTGGTACTCAAGTGAACTTAAAAAAAACGGAAAATTAAATTTTCGTTGCTGACAACCTTTTTCGACGTAATTCAGTGGAATAGTAACAATTAGACCTTGCATTCAACCACTGCAGGAAGAAACGCAAACATAAAAAACAAAAGGATTCCGGTACGATACACCTTAGCATCATTTGAAAAAAAAACGAATGCTTGGAGGGATTACCTTCAGCATGGCAACGAAACTGGTATTTGCACTAGCGATGGGAATCCCGAATATGAAACCGAAATCGTCGTATCACGGCGAAGCTATACATATAAAACGAACAATACAACGGACGACGTATTTACACACAGCACGAAACAACATGTCTGCATCTAATAGTTTTAAATATTCCACGTTGCCACGGCAACGTGTGGACTCAAAACCGTGGTGCTTTAATGAATAGGCTTAATCTCAAACGCAGCTGCTACATACGAAATAAAAATGACGACTAAATATTAGGCCTAAAAGCTACAAATTAGGCCTAAAGGCTAAAGCAGGCCTAAGAGCTAACACTTCTTGACCTACAATATTGTGATCTTGTGGTTTTAAGATCGCTGTCGCTGTGCGTGATAGAGGTGTGCGCATTAATATTTTCGTTGGTGACGTTGTCAGGACTAGTGTTAGACCAGCGGCAGCATTGCCAACCTGCTGTATTTTTTAATTATTGTTAAAAACTATCGCTCAGATGATTGTTTGGCTTACAGTTAAATGCTTTATTATTATCATTTTGTAATCTAGGGAAGGCACTTTGCGCGGCAGTAATTATTGTTGTAAACAATGTCAGAATTATTAGCGGCGGCAGCCCAACCAGCTATGACAAACATGCCGTTTTATTTTTATCGGTGGCGATGGTGGCGGCGATGGCTCACATCTTTAGTGTCGGAACACAGGACTGCAAGCCGAAGACTCGAGTCAATTTAATACAGAAGCAAACCTATTTACGTTGCCTTTTGGACTTATATGACAGACTGCCTGAGCGGGGAATCGAACCCACGACCTTTGGAAGAGACCTCGGTTTCTGGTTCCAAAGATGTGGGTTTGATTCCGTGCTTAGGCAGTCTGACATATAAATCCTAAAGGCAACGTAAACAGGTTTGCATCTGTATTAATTTAGTGTCAGATGTGGAAAGAAGCTAAACAGACACTAAATGATGGAGCAAACGAAAGCCTATTAATATAATATTAATAAATTATAAATAAGATAGCTTTGGCCTATTTGAAATTGAAAATAAAGCTAAAGTAAGACAAAGGCCTGCAAATAACAACAGTACGTTACACCAAAAGACAAACAGCCCAAACTTAGCTGAGTGAGCATTTCTCATAGATTTTTAAGGAGCATTAACAAATATGGTACAGTCATTAAAGTAAACACTAAACATAAATTTGAAATAAAGGTCTGTTCGCTCCGCCTACAATAGGTCCAAAGCCTGTTTCTTAGTTTTGCAGGACAAATTTAAGTAAATATCCTTTAAAATTGGGAGTGGGGAGGGGGAAGAGTTCAGATTCTTTTTGGACCTTTTTGGTGGAGCGAGCGAGCGAAGCGAGCGAAGTGTAGCCTACAACAGACACCAAATTTCAAAATGTTGGTCCGTTGGTTGCAATTTCTTAGTCTGAGTGAAGCCCAAACGAAAGGTCGGATTGCAATGAAATTTCGCACAACGCTTTATACCCCCAACAGTATTACTTAGCCAAAATTTAACGTAAATCGAACAATTATTACTGTAGAAATTTTAAAATTTTCGAATTTCTATCTAACACTCACCATTGTAAATTTAGAGTCGTGAATAGTCAAGGAATTCCATGCACCATGCTAATGGTAGTCAAGTGAACTTTAAAAACACGGCAAATTAAATTTTGGTTGCTTCTTTCTAGCTAATAATCTTTTTCGACGTAACTCAACGAAATAATAACATTTGATGCTTGCATTTAACCACTACAGTAGCAAACGTAACTATAAAAACAAAAGGATTTTATTAACGACACACGTTAGTTTCTTTTGAAAAAAGAATGCTTTGAAGATTATTCAATTCAGCATGGCAACGAAAGTGGCGCCTACACTAGCGTTGGGAATCCCGAGTATGAAACCTGAAATCGTCGTATCAAGGCCAAGTGGTATTATAAAACGATAGTGACATCAGACGAAACACGAAAACACGAAGCACGAAACAATAATTTGCCCGCCTCTCTCAATTCCTGGTTGCCACGGTAACGTGGACTCGAAACCAAAACCGTGTTGCATCGCATGAAGGAATAGGCTTAATCTCGAACCACTGTTGTAATCTGCTACTAACGAAAGTAAATCGGAGATAAATATTAGGCCTAAACGCTAAAAATTAGGCCTAAACCCTAAAATTAGGTCTAAAATCTAACACATTTTAAACCTAAATTGTGATGGTTATTTTTTTCATATTATATAATAGAGATCGCTGTTGCAGTCATAGAGTTAGGAAATAATATATATCTTGCATTGCGTGATAGAGGTGTGCCAGCTTAACATTTTCGTTGGTGGCGGTGTCAAATCTTATACCAAAGCAGTATTGTGAACTTTTGAATCTACTGACTATTGTTAAAAAACTATCGTACTGATGATTGATTGGCTTGCAGTAAAAACGCCTTATTACGTGCTGTTTAATTTTACTCGCGGCGATGGCCCACGTCTTCAGTGTTGGCTGCGAAAAGAGGCTACAAATAACTAAACAAAAACTAAATGCTGGAGCAAACGAAAGCTTGTTAACGTAAATTTGACATCTAACATAGGCCTACATTAAAAAAAAAGGCTAAAATAAGAAAAAGGCCAGCAAAAAACAGCAGTACGTCACACCAAAAGGCAAACAGCCCAACAAAGCCCATTAAGTAATGTACCCAGATTTTTAAGAATTATTAACAAATGTGGTATCGTCATTAAAATAAAAACTAAATATAAGTTTGAAATGAAGATTCGTTCGCTCCGCCTACAATAGGCCCAAAGCCTGTTTCCTAGTTTAAAGTCTTTGGAGGGAAGGTAATCGAAGGTAATCGAGGTCACATTTTCCATATTTCTCTTTTCTCCCCCCCCCCCCACCCCTACCCCGGTAATTAATAATGTCCAGTCTTTAAATGTTTCGTGTTCTTTAGATAGATTTTCTTTTTAAAATACGTGGGTTGCTTCATCTAAGTATTGAACGCGTTAGAGGTGTGACAAAATTGTCACAAACTGTGCATTCCTCAAATCAAAGGTTATGGTTCTGCTTGACGCAAAGTCGGTTTAAACCACACACATTTAAAACAGTTTTAATCAGCCTTGTCCATCCAATAAAAAAGTGGCACGTTTTCCATAGAAAGCAGAACTTTTCGAGTGCACTCCATTTCGCTACATGAAATTGTCTGCAGATAGCCTAAAAAGGAATTTTCTTTGAGTTTCGAAGGAGGGGTGGGGGGAAGAGTAAATTATATTTAGACATTGAGTGGAGGAAGGAATATTTTTCAGTGGTTTTGGGCGGAGTTCATCGAAAATCTGGATTTCACATTTTTTAGTCGTTCACACACCCCTCCCTCTCCCAATTTCCCCGATCGTAAATAATGAACGCTCCCTTCCTGCTGTTTCTAATCCATGATGCGGTTAGTGACCTTGACATTTGCATTCAAGGTCATACATGTTGTAACTTTTTACGTAGTAAATAAATAAATAAATACAGATGCAAACCAATTCCGTTACCTTTTGGTAAATGTCAGATTGGCTGAGCAAAGAATTGAGCCCTCAACCCCTGAGACCAATGGCCAGCGCCCTGCCGCTCAGCCATGCTGACACGGCCTGAAAGGAAACAGACGTAGGTGGATCGTTACACCGTCTAGGATCATAAGCAGCCTTTTCAATTGTGTATGTACGTTGTTATTGGTGGAGCGAATGAACAAAGGGTAGCCTATAACGAAGACCAAATTACAAAATGTTGGTTGGTTGGTCCGTTGGTTGGTTGCAGTTTTGTAGTCTGGGTGGAGCCCAAACGAAAGGCCAAATTGGAACAAAATTTGGTACGTCGCTTGATACCACCAAAAGCATTGCCGAGTCAAATTGTTCGATGGCTGTAAATCGAACAATTATTACGGAAGATATTACAAATTTTCGAATTTATTTCTGACACTCACCGTTGTAAATTTGGAATCGTGACTAGTTAAGGAACTCCGACGAAGCATGCACCATTCTGGTGGTGGTCAAGTTAATTTTAAAAAACACGGCAAATTAAATTTTGGTTGCATCTTTCTAGCTGACAATCTTTTTGACGTAATTCAATGAAATAATAACATTTGATCGTTGCATTTAACCACTACAGGATAAAACGCATCCATAAAAACACGAAAGGATTCCATTAGCAACACACATTAGTTTCATTTGAAAAAAGAATGCTTGAAGAAATTCACTTCAGCATAGCGACGAAAGTGGCGTTTACACTAACGATGTGAATCCCGAATATGAAAACTGAAATCGTCGTCTCAAAACGAAGCGGTTTATAAAACGAAGTTAGCGAGCAGACGACGTGGTTTTACCACAGCACGAAACAATAATATGCCTGCAATAGTTTAAAGATTCCTCGTTGCCACGGTAACGTGAAGTCTCGAAACCGAAACTATGTTGCGTGAAGGAATAGGCTTAACTCTCGAACTCGACTGTCGTTAGCTCCTATACTTACGAAATAAAATGTCTAGGTAAAAGTTAGGCCTAAACGCTAAAAATTAGGCCTAAAACCTAAAACTATAAGCTAACACATTTTTAACCTACAATTGTGATGGTTATTACTTTTAGGGTTATTACTTTTAGATTATATGACAAGGGATCGCTGTTGCAGTGCGTTTTAGAGGTGTGCGCCTTAACATTTTTTTTAGTGGAAGTGTCAAGTTTTACAACAGTGACAGCATTTTGAACCTTTTGAATCTTTTGATTATTGTTAAAAACTATCGTACAGATGATTGTTTGACTTGCTGTTAAATGCTTTATTGTTACTTTTTTTAATGTACGGACCACACTTCGCACAGCTGTTGCTGCAAACGATATAACAATTATAGGCGGCGGCAGCAGCTCAAACAGCGGTTGCTATAATGTGCTGTTTTATTTTTAGTCGGCGGCGATGGCCCACATCTTTAGTGTGGACAGTGAAAAGAGGCTATAAATAACTATTCGGAAACGAAATGCTGGAGCAAACGAAAGCCTATTAAAATAAAAAAAAACATCATATGTAGGTTAGGTCTATAATTGAAAAAAAAAAAGCTAAAATAAAAAAAACACCAGCAAAGAGCAGCAGTACGTCACACCAAAAGGCAAAGAGCCCAACTTTAGCCGAGTGAATATTGCACCCACGACGTTTAGGAGCATTAACAAATCATTACAATAAAAACTAAATGTAAGTTTGAAATAAAGATCTGTACGCTCCGCCTACAATAGGCCCAAAGCCTGTTTCCTAGTTTTATTTTTACCAAGATAGGGGATAATCCTATCGAAAAATAAAAATTCTTTGTCAAATTCACGAACTTGTAGTTTATCCTTTGCCGTCAAGAGCAAAAAAAAAAAAGTTAAGGGCCATAGGCAAAGTTTAAAAGGCACATGTGCAGCTATATAAGCAAAAGCAAACACTTTCCCGATCATCATTGAGTGGTGTAGTTGCTTCTGTCTTTGGTCTCAAAAGTTGCGTGTTTATCATCCAGCTCAGGTAGTCTACAATTTAAGTCCAAAAGACAACGGAAATAGGTTTGCATCTTTATTTATATACCACTAGCAGAGCCAGCTTGGCGTTAGGTCCTGTAGTTTCATACATAGTAGAGATAAGAGCAAAACCAAAGATCCAGAACAACGATCATTCGATTTTTTTGACACCGGTACAACGAAAGAAAATTAGCGAAGAATCTCCAAATGCTTGTACAATAAATAACGAGATAAATTAGGGCAACGAACCAAAAAAATTGCATTAAAGACCGACCTTGAGCGTACAAGATACATCAATATGAGAAGGCACCCGGCTGGCACCCGTTTCGAGCGCATATTTAACCTGCATTGTATGCGGATTAAATGAGAAAGGCGCTCAGAACGGGGTTGGCACATCGGAAGTTAAGTGGAACGTATCAGAGTTAAGTGAATCCGGATGGGGCGAGGGATAATCGTCTAACTGGAAAATCGCATAATTGGAAGAATGTATACTGTATAACCGTATAACGGAAAGTCGTCTAACTTGAAATTCGTATAATGGAAAATCGTCTAACAAGAAATTCGTATAATGGAAAATCGTCTAACAAGAAATTCGTATAATGGAAAATCGTCTAATGTCCCTGCTTCGTTCGCGCTGCCGCTCTTGCTGCGGCTATACATATAACATCAGAAACCGCAGTTAGACGTTTATCCAGTTAGACGTTTATCCAGTTAGACGTTTATCTGTTATAGGATTATCCATGTACGGTATTCCGTTTAGATGATTTTTCCATTATACGGTATTCCGTTTTGACGATTTTCCAGATTTTTTATTTATGCAGGTATTAGACAATTATCCCATTAGACGATTTTCCATTTAGTCGTTCGTCCGACGCCCCATCCGCGGGGATTCATAGGTGGATCGAACAGGCTTCGGTTCGCTTCACTTCACTTCACTGGGCGCTTGGAGTAAAAATGTGGGTCGAATTCCGAATTAGCAACATTCCATCACCAGGTGGCAACCACGTTTCGGCACCTCGTATAAACAAAGGAAGTGTGGACTAATTTTCAAGGGAACGTTGTACGCTTGTCAGCTCCAGTTATTTAAAAAAAATTTCAACAAAAAATTATGGGCTGGTGGCGCCATTGTGTGAGTGTTGAGCCAAGCACAAAACCGTTAATTAAACGATAATGGCGTGTTCTGGCAAGCGGTTGAGAATCTTGGATCTGATCCCCTTTATCCAAGCTTTCCCTCTTGTGCTTAGAACGGCGGGGGTCAAGCTAACTTATCCGGATTCGACTCTCATTTCTCTCAATTCGGCATTTGATTTCAAATTAAAAGCCTGCGCTTGGAACGCTGTATGGAAGATTCTAGGACTTCTCGCATGTCCATACTCGTCCCCAAATATTGCATGCTGCCCCCAAAGTGCAATGCTGTGAAGCACCATGAATAAAATCACTCTCTTAACCACTCTCTTGTAGGCAAATTTAACTAGAAAGTTCACGCATATTGTGTTTGTTGCAAGGTTTTTGGCAGGTTTTGGAATCCAAATACCAATAACTGTGTGCTTAAAAATTTTCATGGGAGGTGCTTCACAGCACTGGGCCTTTGGACAGTGCAGTAGGCGTATTCGAGATTTTCTTCAATCTATATTATAATCTAGAATGACCTGTCATTACAGCTAGCCCCATGTGAAAGGTCTCACTCGGCTGTCTTTTATACCCCTAAATCAAAGCTCTCGTCACAGTAAATCCCAAACTGTTCATATGGGATTGTCCCCTTTGCCCTTTCGTTATTGTGTGCGCGGTGTATCTTGAGTCCTGCAAGTATTTTGTGAGCGGCTACGTCTTTCTGGATGGGGTGGCTTTAATCGATGGCCGCCATTGTTTTTGTAACCATCTTGGATACCAAAAAGGTACTCTGCTACTAAAAACGTACAATCGATTACCTGTGTTCGTTCTGCGGAGAACTCAAGATAGGCCGCGGACAATATAGGTGTTTACATTTGTTGCTTCATTGTTTTTATTTATTTTTATTTTTTCGTTCCTCTCCTTCTTGACTGCTGCCCCATAATAACCTGCAAAGTCCTAAGTCTTATCGAGCCAAACAACTTCTTTCAACGTTGTAGGGGGCATTCCTCGACTGGCAAAACTAATCCATCTTTTCTTTTCAGGTTACGGGTGGCTTTTCGCTGGTTAATGCGGGCCTTCTCTGGCCATTTAGCTACAGACCAAGTGCTGCTCTTGTGGGACACTATCTTGGCTTACGACAGCCTTGAGTGCTTACCAGGTAGGACACCAAATTCTTTAAAGTGCACTCTTGACGCAGAAAAAGGCTCACACGGAAAACACAAAAGGGACAAGGTAAATTCAATTTTCGACGTGTAAGTTTAGAGAAATGGGGCCAAGGCACTTGAGGATCTTGCAGTGGTAGATCTGGTATGGCCGGTTGGAAAACGAAATGTGAACCCCTAGTCTTTCAAGGGAGTTAGGCTTAAATAAGATGGAAGGGAATAAAAAAATTAGGAAGTGTAAACAAAGTTCTGAAAGAGTGATTTAGAAGCATTGCTGCTACGACAGGAATTGGTTTATTGCCAAGAAGTTATACATGGAGGGCTTATCTGGGAAAAGCATAACATTGATTTGAAGTCATTAGTTTAGTCATTGAGTATTTCAGTCAACACCTGCTCAACGTAGAAAGAACGCAACCAATGGCAAATATGTAAATTTTCGCAGTTTACTCGTAAGTCTGTCATAATTAGTTGAATTTAGTCATTATGGCCTTCGACCATTGGTTGAGAGGTATGACGCACATGCCTGCATGACAGTTGTTGCTGTAGGAGTTAGCTTCTTTTTGTTAATATGAGGCTGTGTTAGGGAATATTCTTATTCAATGTAAGGCGAAACAATCCTGGACAGGAGTTTGCTTATTGTATAGAAGGTTAAACACTAAAGGGGGATTGCCACCCAATGAAACGAGAGGTAAGAGGTACAGGGCGAGAGGTAATTATCTGACTATAAAGTCACATAATTAGAAGAACGTATACAGTATAAGAGTGTAACGGAAAATCATCTAACACGAAATTTGTGTATTGGGAAATCATCTAACTCGTATAATGGAAAATCGTCTAATGTCCCTGCATCGCTCGCGCTGCCACGCTCGCTGCGGCTATACATATAACATCAGAAACCGCAGCAATATTATCGTCCAGTTAGACATTTACGCATTATATACACTTATCCATTACACGATATTCCGTTTCGATGATTTTCCAGATTTTTATTTAAGCAGATATTAGGCAATTATCGCATTAAACGATTTTCCAGTTATACTTTCGTCCAATGCCTCACCATTTACCGCTATGGCAAAGTCGCCGCCAGGACTGCCGGCCAGGGTAGCGTGAGAGGCTACCATGCTCCTTCGGCAGCTATGGGATGTGTTCTGACTAATTCTGGACAATCTTTCGGCCCCGACGATGACAGAAGGTTTCCCGGATCGAATCCCCGGGCTGGCACCTCCCTTTACCAGATTTTTTCTTCTCTAAAAAAAATCTGGTAATGTTCAAAATTGAGCCGGTTCAGCCATACAATCTTCGGCTGACACAAGGCTCGTCAAAATTAATAAAAATAAAAATTTTTTTTTTTTATTGATTTACGAAATAAATCCACGAATGGGTGTTGAAAGTTTCAAACTAATCAAATAATAGGTTCAAAATATATTTTGGATATCGGAAGCCAGACAGGTGACAGACAGGCAAGAGTGTAAGACGTTACTTCTATTTCGCACCAGTAGCATCACTAAGACGCATTAGTAATGTTGTGTTCGTAATCTGCTTAGTAATTCAGAACTTGTTGATTAGGCTAACATGAGAATGTCATTAATATCGCCTATTTGCAAACTTTGCGCTGGATTCGTGAGAATAATATTCCATTTAGTTAGACTTTTATTGATGAATCTTATCAACGGGAATGTAAAACCATGAGCTGATATTCTGGATTAGTTTAGGTCGATATAACTCATATATTGACACATTAGGGGCAACAGTTTTTAGTCCATTGATCGCATCTGGAGGGTGCCAACAGTTCTAAATGCGAAATTTAAAGTTTGAAATATATTGCCGGTCGCTGGTTGCTCAGTCAGAAGAGAAGTCGTTTACGCTGAACAAAGAAACGCACGAGATACAACAACAAAAAAAGAAAAACGACGGTGGCTGGCTCCAACCGGTAGGATGTAAATCTCGTAATTTGCTACTCTCCTTCGGGGCAAGATTAGTGTATGTACTACAAAAGAAGTGATATCTGAAACAAAACCCACAAGAGTGAAAGAACCCGCCAAGTTTCAGCCAATCACAGTAGTGATATCAGAACAGAACTGGCTGCCACCAAGTTGCTACATTAGTTGCCAAGCTAATCCCACCTACTTTTAGATCAAAGGTTAAATGAAAAATCTGACCATTGCAACAACCCGTAGCAATGGTCAAATTTTTCATTGAACGTGAAGTAGTAGTCGGTGGGATTAGCTTGGCAACTAATGTAGCAACTTGGTACCAGCCTTTTTTGTTCTGTTATCACTACTTTGATTGGCTGAAACTTATAAATAAATAATAGATAAATAAATATTTGTTGCGAAGCAACAGGTCTGGCATGAATCGGATATACGATCACTAAAAGTCAGCCTAAAAGTGGGACGTGGAGGATGCTAAAAATAGAAAGTAAATGGCACAACAATTTTTAAAATGGGGTAAAAAGAGGCGGGGAGAACTGACCAAGCTAAAATATATACAAAGATAAAACTATAATCAAATATTTAAAAAAAAAATTCAAAATAAGGTCATTACAGGACAGAAGTCCGTTGTTATACAAGATCAAATAGAATAAGAACAAAAGTAGCAAAGGTCAAAACGGGCCGAGAATTAAGTAACCGTCAGAAACTTGGACATATTCAATGTATGTAGTTTTTCTTTAAGGTTGGTAGCATCACCAACTCGCCAGGAAGACTGTTCCACACTTTAACAACACGGTTAGCAAAAAAATATTTACGGCAGTTTGTGTGTGAAGACGTATGTGTGTGAACTTGGCAGGTACTTTCACCCTTGTTGGTTTTATTTCAGATATCACCTCTTTTGTGGTACGTAAACTAATCTTGCCACGAAAGAGAGTCGCAAATTACGAGAGATAGTATCTCACTCAAACAACTCGCTTCTGGTAAAACAGTACCAAAACGATATTAAAAAAAATTGAAACTTAGGAAGGCGCACATATGTCATACAAACGATTGTGATGTTTCGGAGAGCTTGTCATCTGTTACTATCAAACAAATTCATAAAATGAAAAAGCACATCCTTAAAGTGGCACTATCACCGATTGAAAGCAGACGAAATCTGACAACATCTAGCGCTATGTAGTACCATCTAGCGTTTGCTTGCACCAAGCGAAGGAATGCATAACAGCATTTCTTTTAACGAAACAAACAAGCCACGACATCCTTAATTATTGAGTCAAAATTTGGTTCGTCCTCGTGTACCTGGGAGCAAGCTGTATAGATTAACAATATCACGGCCGCTAGATGGCGCCACGGTATTTTCGTTCGCATTTCAATCGGTGATAGTGCCCCTTTAAGTTGCGGCAAAACGTTTTAAAAATCAACACTGCTAACATGTAGCAAGCAAAACTAAACATTTAAAAAAAAAACTCTTTAAACACAACACTAAAAAGGAGGATAAAAATAGACCTAAGTCAGTCACGCAGACAACAGTCAAACAGCGACCTCCAAACCGCAATTTGCACTTCCGTTGAGATTGTTTGATAACTGATAACAAGATATCAGAAACGTCATTCTAGTGTACGGCATTAGTATACTTTCTAGACTTATATTTTCTTACCCTATGTGATCTTATGTTATGGTACATTCCGCAATGTATAGAATTAAAATTGTTGTCAGTACTAATGGTAACTGTTGGTACGATATTTAAAAATGTTTCTAATACAAACGTGTGTCAACAGTAGTCATCCGTAACCAGCGAAGGACTAAAACGGCAGTGCGTGTCTTGGACTTCACCAGGATGAAGTCTACGCAGCAGAAAACAAAAATTCGGTTAGGTTACAGGTATGCACACGCTTGAATTCTGAAGATCTCAACTCGGCCGAGCGAGAGACGCAATGTCTTTACGAGCAGTTGTGCTCGACTTCGCCCGGGATTTGTGTTGCCCGTGGTTGTTTCCCAGTTTTCGGTAGGTGTGGCATAAACGTTGAATGAGACGGCCAATTTTGCTTCTCGGAATACTCCCCTTTTCCTCCCATCCTCGACCTTCCTGTTCCGTTCCTCCCCAAAAAAAACGTAAATTGTAGGTTCTGTTAATGTGGTATTGCTTAATAGTAACAGAAGCATCGTGCCGGGGGCGCCCTCTCCTGCCCTGAAAATTAAGGAAAATTGAGGAAAATTAAGGAACATTTTTTTCTCCTGCCCCGAAGCGCCCCAATATCTTTTTTTTCTAAAGAGCAGGCTAACAGACGCACTGCCCTACACACGGGCATTCTCCGTTCAGGCGCCCCCTCTTAGCTTATCGTTTTAACTTGAACGATCCGTAACGTGTAAAAAATACGTTTGTGTTAACTGTCCTTCGTGCATGACGTCAGTTAAGACTTGCCGCTGAGACGGCCGCACAGACCAAATTCCTAATGGTGGTGACAATTTGCCAATTTCAACTTTTCAACGCAACAACGTGCCAGTTTCAACTTCTGGCCCAAGAATTGACACGGCTCGCCCCTTTTCATTGTATGGGTGGCCGTTGTCGTCCGTTTTGCTTTGAGGGTTGTCATGTTTTGCTCTGAAACTTTGTCTTTTAATGGAGATTTTTATTTCCATCTTACACAGTCAGTTATCCATATGAAGCAAGCGACCGCCAAATTGAACACTGCAAGCGAAGACCAAGGCAAGCAAATGAATCCAACACCATTCTTTACGAGCGCTTATTATAGCTCTCCCACCACGTGCTAGATCTGCTGCAGGAGTAGTAAAAGAAACGACCATGTTGTTTCAAAAACGTGTGAAACTGGCAGAGTTTTTTTTTATACCATTTCCTTACGTTCTTCACACTAACAGAACTTTCACTAGTGTATTACGGCAAATGGATCTGTGTTGTTCATGCAGTGCTCTGATCCACTAGCCTGCTAAATCGGGCTCCCTTACCACTGGTACTAGAAATCGTCTAATCCATCTATAGGAAAACCCGAATAAGTCCGAAAATAACTGTAAGAATTTCATCTTCGCGTGGATTGCACACATCATAGCTACCTTTTCACGAAATTTCAACCAATTCAGAACAAAATTGCGTAATTTATCATGTCCCACACTGAAACACACTCACAGGCAAACAGCTATAAAATTCAAGTTCATTCGAATATTCCACCTCCATCACTTGGCTCGCTCGACCAATTCGATTCTTACGTAATCGTGGCGAGCTGGGCTAGAAATTCTTAACTAGGTGTCAGGCACCTGCAACGGTGCATTGGTACAAATTGTTTAATAATCAGAAAATGATAATCGATTGCAAGCCGCAGCAAAAGTACAATACTATCCTAAGTTTAGCTCGTTTAATATGAAATCTCTACGAAATTATTCAAGTTTCAACTGCGCAGAAAGTGGTAACAATTACAGCAATTAGGCGTGTTGATAACTGGATTATGCTTCATGCGGTGCAAGAAGAATATCTTGGAGAGATGCAGCACAAAGACCAAGTTTAAAATTATTTGAGTTTGTTTTATTCCTGTTTTCCTGTATTTCCTGTAATCCTGTTTTGTGGGGCATGACTGCATCTCATGTGCCAGAGGTCACGGGTTCGAATCCGGCCTCAGCCACCCCTTGCACTTTCGGGAAGAGAAGGGCCCCGTGATGTGTCATGCTCATGTCGATTGTGGCATGTAAAAGATCATAGGGATTTCCGATTGGATTTACCTAGCAAAATTGTCCCCCTCTCCTTCTGGGACTATGGCTAACGTTGGGTGTGCGTCAAACAACTAAGATAAGATTTTCAACCAGTATCTTGCACAATTAAAACCACACTACGTTTCGGGAGGACAACCTCCCGTCTTCAGGTAAAAATAAACACTCACAGTATTCCTGTTTACTATACAAGCGGTCGGAATAGTCATTTGTATGGTGAAATCGGTCGAAAATGTAAGTTTGAATTAAACGGTAATCCGTTTTCAAAACGAATTATCGTTTCAACGAGGTCTGTGGAGTTCTATGAGGAAAAGACAGGCGAACTATTCCTGTGGTGTGATCACGGTAAATCAAATAGTGGCGAAAATCCACAGCCTGGATTTGCACTATTTCACAATTTTCAGAATAAAAAACGGACTAGTGTTTGCGTTTGCAGAGATCGTTTAAAGAGTGTGTTAGTCTGACCACGCGTGCGGGTGGCTTACTAAACGAAATGTTAAAGGCGAAAAATAATGTATGAACGTAAAGGATGTCGTACAGTTTTCAGGTAGAAGTCGACGCGTCTAGCTTCAAGGCGGGGCGATATGTGAAGTTTTCAGCCTCTTAAGATAAGGCGGATTTCCGGGGGGAGGCAAAGTTTTAGGACGTTTTTGGACCCTTTCCACCAAGTAATGGTTTTTGATACGCTTTTGGATTAGAATCTATTAGAATCAAAGAAAAATGCTTTACTTCGCACTAAACTACCTTACTTACTTTTGAGGCGCTGCCCGTCCAACGTTGCTGCTATCACCACCAAACCACACTTCAGAAAGAAAAGACATTGGGCAAACATAAAAATGTTGCTAAATTTTAAATTAGAGTTCATAATATCAAGTAACTGCCTTCTACTTCCCTCCGTCCCACCCTAAAAAAAACGTAACTGTAAACAAAGATTTCCCACAATAATTAGTCCTTGGATATCCGCCAAACAGCCGCAATTATGCTAATTAACCGCTTGCAATTAGGGACGGGTGTGTTTGTCGAGCAACTGAAACTAATGAAACTTGTAAGAATTATTTGCAATGAAAATAAAAGTGATGCTCGTGTTTCGTCGGCGACACTGAAGAGCGTGTTTTGTTCCAAATGGCGATGTTTATAAAACGGTTAAATCACAACTCACGATGTTCAGCAAAATTTACTGCAAGCAGAGGATTACAATATTAAAATGTAGGACGTAGTTGGCTGAGTGATAAAGGAAACTTAATTGAAAGTTTTCATTTTTCCGTTTGTTACTGCCGTAATTAGGGAGGAGGGACGTTGCAAGCACCCGGGCCTATAGAACAGTGACGTTTGCCGCCATATTGGCACCAGTATGGGTTTTTGAGGGCATAACTACAAGGTGCACTACATAAAAATTGAGGGAAAAACAACGGAAGAGCGGATTTCTTAGGCTTAAAATAACGTTGTTTTTTCCAACGACAAAAATCGCGCGTTTTTAGGTCTAAGAAATTACTCTGCACAGCATCGGCTTCAGTATGACGCCCTTCTGTTTCTCTCTGCAGTGCCCCTTGCAGCTAACCCATTAAGGCTCCAGCATAGAGTTATATACAACTATAACTCTATAGGGAAGTGACACGACGTAGTATTATTGTGTATAACTCTATGGTGGAGCCAGTAACTGGGTTAGCTGCAAGGAGCACTGGAGGGAGAAAGGAAGATCGTCTTATTGAAGCCAATGCTATTAGACTGGATTTCTTAAGCCTATAACGCGCGATTTTTGTTGTTGGAGAAAACAACGTTCTTTTAAGCCTAAGAAATCCGCTCTCAAAGCACTGTCTTGACTAGAAGTGCCGTTTTTCCCGTTACATTTAATCTAGTGCACCTTGTAGCTATTACCTCCAAATGGTGTCTTGTAGCCAATATGACGTCACTTGACGCTGCTCTATAGTTTGTTCCA
>JAHWFP010171418.1:589-14165 GCA_023313725.1 Lithobius niger
AAATAATAATTATAAATCCACTAAAGAGCTCATATCAGAACATAAACTCCTCACATTTACCAACCTTTATGAAGCAACAATTATCAATAAATTTTTTTTTACTCATCTTTACAAGTTAAAATTGAGCGACCAGTAAGAAACTCCACAGCTTGGCTTAAAACTCTCATGTAAAGAAATTCTTATGGAAAACGACAAAACTTATTTGTCATACCAAACATTCTAAATGAAATACCTCGCCATGTAAGAATAACTTTACGGAGACATAACATCAAATAAAATTGTAAAGAACTGGATATTAAACCAATGACTTTTCAAATAGCACCCATACCGCAACGATAAGATAGATTTTAAATTGTATGATGGTTTCTATATAGACTGTGGAATAGTGTTAAAGGGCTTAACCCCCCCCCCCCCCACCATAGAGTATTGAGTCGAAAAGTTGAATTTCAGTGCACACAGAAGCACCCGTTGCTTCGTGCCTTTGTTGTATATACTATGTATACTGACTGAATAAATTATTATTATTATTAATTGTTGGACGAAGGTCTCATGGATCTCTTGATCAAGAACGCCATTTGCACTTCATATGAATACTTTTATTTGGGCCCAGGCCAACGTTAAAGTTAGCCCACGTTTTACCCAAAATCAAACATTTACAAAAGGACTCCAACCGCTTAGATCACCACAACAATATACAGCCCCCAACAATGGCCAGTACAGCGTCATGCGTGATTATCATTATGCACCTGCCACAGCATCAATATTATTATTATTATTATTATTATTATTATTATTATTTTGTCTCCACCCTAACATTGGGTCTGCCATCCGGTTATTATCAGATGGGACATATCACTTTTAGAATGAATCATGCCATTCGTGATAGGGTCCATGCCGACCAATTTCCCTACTTTTTTTTTACCACGAGACTGAAGATACTGTTGCCATTAACTTTCCTTACAACGTGCTGTCGCCTTACAAGAAAACTGCACATTTGGAAATATTGGGGGTAAGTGTGAATAAGGGTCTGTCGATAGTATAGGGTTTGAAGTGGGTAAATTTTATGAAGAGACAACCCGTTCCGAAAGAAAGCTTCAGTTGAGCGGTAGTCAAAATTCCCTTTACATTTATGGCTATATTGTGTCGGAAACTTTGGTGGGGGGTGTCTTAACACCGTTACTGAGGGTGGTGAGGGTAGGGATTGGAGATGAAACTAACGAGATTTTTACCAAACCTTATTATCGTCCCCTTTTCTGTAAGAATTTTGAGACTGTTAGGACCTATATAATGAATAGTTTTAGAGTGATGGTGCCATTCACGTCAGGTGAGGTTAGCTTGACGTTACATTTCAGGCGTCGTCTCTAAAAAGATAATGCGCGTCCCATACCAAGGTCTAGATCCACGTGTTTGTGTACATCATTACTGTACGAGCCAATGGTGGGGGGGCACCTTATTTTGCAGGAGGCATATACAACACGTTTCTGGGAAATTTGGAGTTTCTGAGTGGTGTATTTCGCTCGGCACTACCTTACCATAAACGTAGCTTATTTGGGGTGCCTCGCTATGCTTTGAGAAGTGCTGGAAAAGTAGTGGATGACGTGGAAGGGGGACGGTCAATAAAGGAGGCTGCTCGACACAGGTGGGACACCACGATGCTGTTGCAAAAGTGACAGGAGGTCAAGTTGAAACCGGACGTAAGAGGAAGAAGTCTTGTCGTCGTGGCCAGTCTGGAATTGGAAATGATCCTGACCTCTACCTGCAAAACACCAGCACCGCCGCCCATGAAGTAAAGCAGACTTTTTCAATTAGATGATAGAGACATTATATACCCGACACCTTGCTGTAAGGCCTTTGTTCTACAACACCATGCCCTTGAAGCCAGATCTTGATTCCATACCCTGTACCAAAGAAGAGTTTGACCTGTTTACAGTACCAACTGTGCAAGTGACTGTGAACGATGACATGTTTGTGGAATACCACCCGCTGGCTACCCTGTAGGACAGTGAACCCATCGAGTTTGTTGTGCCTGGATCTGCAGACAGTATGCTCGACTTGAGCCGATCTTACATACACATACAGTACAAAGTACTGAAAGGAGTGTCGACGGATTTGGTGGATGCTAACGAGGTTACTGCATTCGTTACTGCCAATCTGTTAGTGCATTCGTTGTTCACAGTGTGGCTGTACCTTGAATGGGAAACAAATCTTGAAGTCTGACAATGGATATGCATACAGAAGTTACCTGTAGACATAGTTGACGTATGGCAATGATGCACGCCATGGACACCTCAGTAGCCAGTTGTGGAAGAAGGACACTGCTTGGAACTTTGACACTTCCAATCCTGTTGCCGCTACGTCTGCCAACGAAGGCCTCAAACAACGTGCCAAGTCTGTCAAGTCTGCCAAGATACTCGACCTTTAGGGTAGACCTCACTGTGACATTTTTCAACAGTGTCGTCTCTTGCTAAACAATGTGGACTTTCGCCTCAAACTTATTCAAAGCAAGGACGCTTTCTGCCTGCTGAGCAACGAAACTTCTCCGTCTTACCGTGTCAACATTACCCGTGCTACATTGTTTGTTCGCCATGTTACACCATCTCCTGCTGTCTTGGTCGGATTTACGCAAGCTCTGAAGGACCATTCTGCAAAATATCCGATTCGACATGTAGAAGTAAAGACTTTCACAATCCCACAAGGCAGCCTTCAAGGCAATCTGGTTTTGCTTTCTCGGGCTAGTCTCCCATGCTGCATTCAATGGGGATTATTCAAAAAATCCTTACAGCTTTGCCCACTACAATGTGAACTACCTCTCCTTGCAGATTGATGGCAAGACCTTTCTTACTATTCCTTACAAGCCAGACTACACAAACCACTCTACATTCGAAATTATTATTCTCTCTTCCAAGACATGTTTGTTTTTTAAAATCTTTTTTTGTGTGGCAATTCTACTTTATTAACGTTGAAAAGAAGAAACTTTTTTACAACTCTACATAAGTTGTTTTATATCTTTATTAATTTTGAAAACGTTTCAGACTGGCTCTCAAGTCTATAGCGCCCTCTTAAAGGTTGTTACGCTGTCAAAAATTATTGTCTATTAACTGGTTAGCAGTTTGAAAATCAAAATTATGGGCATCGTAGGGTGATGGTGTAAAAAAAAACACACAAGGAGGGAGTTACGCCATCATCAAGACATGCGCTGTGAACCTCCCATATGTGATACCTGGATAACCAACCACATCATAGTAGCGCAAACATCCATTTGAAAACACTCTTCCGACTAAAACACATTGTGGGGGAGGGGTATAATTTTCTTTGGCTATATTTTTTCTTGGGTTTGGCTTTTAAGCCACAGCAGCCTTCACCAGGTTGTTTCTCTGTCATCGTAGGTTGATAGTGTAAAAGAAACAGGAGTTATGCCATCATCAACTTGGGTACTGTGAGCCTCCCATAGGTGATACCTGGGTAACCAATCAGATCGCAGGTGCGCAACACTCTTCTGACAGACTTGGATAAAGAAAAAAGCACAAAAAGTCTTATTTTTCAGGTACACTACTCTAGAAGTTTTGAATAAACCATATAACTTGAGAAAATTACAAAAAACGGTCTTTTTCAGCTTTTTACTTGAGAAGACATTTTTTTAAGACAAATTACAAAAGAAAGAAATATAAAAAGTGTTAATTTCCAACTACACCACTTTTGAATAAAACACATCACTTGAGAAATTAAAAAAAAAACGTAAATTTGCTGGCCCCCATGAAGGCCAGCTGAATTTTTTTCTTTTGCAAAGGAAAAATACTACCTGTGAATTTTTGCGTTCATGCTTTGAGAATTAAAGCTGCGCCGATTCGCCAAACTCCACAACCCATTGCTCATGTGCAGCCCTCATTAGTAAAGAGCTTGCTCGAAAGCAAATGCATCTTTTAGTTCTCTCTTGATTTGCCAAAAGGTGACTCAAGAGAGGAGGTAGGGTAGTTTTGTATAGTATTTTTTCTTAGCAAAAGAAACAAATTTCAGCCGGCCTTCAAGGGGGGCTGGCAAATTTACACTTTTAGTTGCCATGAAATATACATTACCTGATTTATTTTAGCGCTCTGATGGGTTCTCATTACTTCTTCCAGGGATTAGAAAGTTGGCTTCTCTGCCACTCCCGTAGCTGTCTCACTGTGCATGTGCGGACGCAGCCCTCCATATATAAGCACTGGCGTGGAGCCATAATTCATCTCTTTTCCTCTGGCTGCCACGCGACGCGGCTGCTCTTCCACTGCTCCTCGTAGGATGGGCCGTTGTTCCACGTTCCGGTCCTTGGGCCCCTTAACATCCTTTCGTGTTTGAGGTGTGCTCTTGATTCCTAGTCCGGGCGGCCCGTGCATTGTTCTTGTTTGGGCTGAAAACAGAGAGATTCTTTTTGGGGCGATCCTCATGTCCTTCACACATGCGTTCTGATCTTTTGCATTTCCGGTTCCGCCAGTTCGGACCAGTCTGCGGTTCCTTAAGCAAGTGATTCCATCTCGGGCCGAACTCTCGGTCCGCGGTTCCCTACCTTGGTCCTCAACTTGACCTGCGAACCGTTAGGATGGTTTCCTTCGGCCTTCTATGGCCTTGGCCGGTTTTGTGTGCCCTTCACACGTTCGTTCCGACCTTCTACATTTCTGGTTCCGCCAGTCCGGACCTGTCTGCGATTCCTTCAGTAAGCGATTCCATCTCGGGCCGAACCCTTGGTCCTCAGTTCCTATTGTCCTATTCCAGTCCTTTCAGTCCCCTTCATCAGTGGACACTGATGCTTCAGCTTATCCATATGCTCAAGGTTCTGAGTCGTCTGTCCACAGCAGCCAGGGCTCATTGTTATGATTATGTCATGCAATTATTTGAGCTATCTGCCTTTCTGATCATCTTGAGCGGCCCATTCTGCCCTCCCCGGTACGACGGGGGTAGCCCCTCAACAGTTTCCATGGCCAGCAGGCGCTGTAGCCCACTCTCGCCACTGCACTCAGGATTTCAATGCCTTTCCTGTCGACCAACCACGACCAGGACCGCCATAGTCGTTCATCGCCAGTCCATCCGGCTCGCCAGTCCATCCGGCTCGCCAGTCCATCCGGCTCGCCTGCTCCTGTTGCTGTTGTCATGTTGCTGTGGGTTTGAAAACTTTATTTCGCGAACAGATTCTCGTTCCTCCAGACACCCCTCGTTTCTCCTAGTCTTCGGTCCGAAAAGGGGGGAGCCACACCTGCTCCTATTACGTACACCAGCACGCTTCTACAGTTGGCATAGCTGAAGATACAACTATCCTGTGGTTTTGGCATTAGCTGACTTTGCTGGCGGCTGCGGAACTGATCCATGGTGCCGCGGTTCCGCAGTTCCGTTCCACGGGTCAATTCCGTGATTCCGCGGAACCGATCCGGTTCCCTTCCTTTCTTCAGACGACCCTCCATACCGATGACCATCCTCCGTCGTCTGTGAGCTCTGCAGGCATTCTTTTCCTCACCACCATTCCAAGTACAGGGGGGGACCGGCGTTTGACACCGCGGCCAGCGTTTCACTGCTCTCTATCTCCTGTTTCCAGTCCTCTGTTTTCGTTTTCCCGTATCCCCCGGATATAACCATGCTGGCAGGATTCCGCCAGCATGCGTTGCTTATTCCTTCCACGGACGGGCGCTCTACACAGCAGCAATTCCGGGCGTTCTGATCTCAACTGCCGTCTCCAATCCGACTGGATCTTCAGCGTTTTGGATTTCTGCCTTATCTACTGTAACCCGTTTGTCACTCAGGCTCCTGCTTTCCGCTGCTGGTCCTACACTGGTCCGACTGACCACTCCAGGTCACACCTCGAATGGCCCACAGTGCTTGGCCACAGACATTCCGATTCCACCTTGAAGGGGTCTTTAGGTCTCATTTCGTCGATCCTTCTCCACCTTTCGGAACCATGGGGTCTTCGATCCTCTGGTCCTCGCTGGGCCCCTTCCCGACATTGTTTCTTCTCTGAGCCTTGGATGCGTTCCTCCCTTCTTCTGGAACACTACATCGGTCCGTCTTCCAGCCAGGTTTTCCTGCATGCAATATCGTGTGTGGTTGCCTTCGCTGTCTTCCGCTACCACCCAATACCGTCTTAAAATCAGTACACCGGTACTCAGGGAGGACGTTGGCTCAGGCCTATTCCGGCTCCCTTCGAATCGACCTCTCGGTTCCGCCCGCCTTCCCATGCCAGAAGGGATCGGGACCGTCGCCCGCATTCTACGTTTTGTTTCCCCTTTTTAAGATGCTTCTGTGGTTCCGCTTGGGCTGGTTCCTCGGTTCCCTTTTGACCGATTGCTTTGGTTCCGTCTTTCTTTTGACGCGAGGGAATCAGGACCGGGTCTCCCCGACCGGCCTCTGGATGTTCGCGACCCACACACTACGGTCCATCTCCTTTTCTTGTAGTGCTGTCGCTTCCGCCAGCTATTCAAAAACCTGCTTCCAGAAAAGGGTCTTTGCTTCGGTTTTGGTGCGGTTCCCTTAACTGTTCTCGGTTCCAATTGCCCTTCGGCACTAGGGAATCCGAACCAGGCCTCACTAGTCATCCTGTCCTGTGGCCCTTACGGCCCGCATGCTGCGCTCCGACCCACTTTTTGACCTGCTACTGTTCCCATCCGTGGTCATTACATCGATTTCCAAAGAGGATCTTTGTTCAAGCTTTGGTCCGGTTCCCTTTGCACCCGCTTTCAACTTTGCTCATCTTTAATGACAATAGATCGAAACTGGCCCCGATGCCGTTCTGAAGTCTTTGCAGACCACATTTTTGCTGTCCGCATCCTGTCTTTCAGTTGTCACCGCTTACGCCTGTCCTTGAGTCCCTTGGGAATCGCTCTACTATCCGCCACTATACACTCGTCAATCTCAACAAAGGATCTTTGCTAAGAAAAGATGACACGACATCATGTGCATAGTTACACGAGGTTTTCTCCTCTTCTAAACCGAACAATTGTTGAGTTGGGACTCGAGGATGTTTGGTTTGAGGGTTTGAGGAAGCATGGGTTGGAGAAGATTGAGGTGATAAGGGGCCATCCGGGATTTCATCGTGGATTGGTGGATTCCCTATGAGAGTCAACGTCATCATGGTGGAGAGGTCAAGGGCCTAGCAAGGTTCAGGAAGGTTGATTTTCTTTGTTCAAAGAGAGTGAAACTGTTGAGTTTTTGATTGTTGGTTAAGTTTCATGAGGATTGAAGTTACCCTCAGGTTGAATGGGAGGCGTGGACTAACCAATGTCGTTTGCTGTTTGGTGATTAGTGTGAGGTGTAGGTGACTTGGCTAAGGAGCCGCTTTCGATTGTTGGGTCGGCTTCCGTTTGAGAATATGTGGTGAATTGTTCGTTTAGTTCACCTATTGAAGGTATGGACAGTCCGGGTGGTTTTAAGACGATTGGGGAGTCGTATTCAGAAGATGAAGTTATTGTGGAGCTTGGTAAGAAGTTCATTGGAGATGTGCAACCCGTTTTGACGGGGAGCATGAGGGGGAGAGGTGTGGGGTCGACACTTGAGGATGGGCTTCGACACTTTCTTCTTATGCTTCTTCATGATTGGTGAGGGAGTTGAGAGTTTGAGCAATCGGGCTCTTCTTTCTTTGGCTTGTTTCGATCGCAGTTTGGCTGCCCTTTGTAATTTGAAAGTTTTGACCTCAGGTGGGATGTTGATGCAGGGGGACGTGGTCTTTTGTAGTATTCGCAGCGTCGATGGTCCTGGCACACTTTGTCCGACAATGATCCGACCTCTCACGTTCAATCTGGGGCAGGAACAAGTTCCGGGGTCGGAAACACAGGAATTCTTTCGTGAAAAGATGAAAGTCTTTGGCCACTGAAGGATGGAGATTTTCCGCCGCGAGTTCGTGCCATTTCATCCGAGGAACTCTTTAGCCGTGATGGAAAACTGTGGATGATTTGATGACTTGTTGAGTGAGAAACAAGACAGGTCGCGACAAACGGAGGGGTTGATCGTGGCCGATGAAAGCAGTAGGCGCAGGGAGTCCAAGGCTGTTGCTAGGCGACGGAGGAAAACCCCGTGAAGAGGAGCAGTGGAGCGGAGTGACATCAAATCATCGTAGTAAGCGGCAGCAGGAAGAAAAAAGGGTCTCATTGACGTCAAAAAGCCGTGGGGTGTGAAAGGCTAAGTGTGATGATTCCCAGTTCCGTGTGTGGTTCCCAACTTTGGAAAAGATCGAGTTGGGTGTTGAGTGGATGAGAAGTTGTTGGATGAGAAGTTGTTGGATGTTCTGTCCTTCTCAGATGCCGTTAACCTCTTTATTCTTTTTTTTTTTGAGGATGGTATTAGCACTGATGGTGTAGGATGACACTTTCGCAGGGTGATGGTGAACCGGGTTGATGGAGGGTTGACCCAGATCTTATTGCAATGAATTTAAGTCTGTTTGGACTTGTTCCAATTTCCCTTGGATGAGTTCATGGGAATGCCGAGGGGCATTTAGACTGCCTTAGTTTTTTTGGGACATTGATGTAATCCATGTTCAAGGTTGTACAAGTTCCCGATGTTTTCAAGGTGACCGATGTGAGTTCCGATGTTTCTGGATGACCGATGTGGGCTCCCAATCCTTCCAGGAAGGCATCAGTTTCCTGAAAATGTTCTAGTGGGAGTTTGACAGGTGGAGAGGACAGACAGGTCAAAGCGAAATATGGATTAAATCGCCGTGTGTCTTGAACTTTGTTCCCAGCTTGGGCGTTAGTCACGAATGAGGCTGGCAGTCAGGTTAGCAACACCATTCAGCTTGGTTTTGGAGTCGACGTATGGGGCAAGTTCCCATCGAGACAAGTAGGAGAGTTGAAGACATGATGCGTTCTGAAAACAGCATTTCAAAACGTGCGTTCTAAGTCACGATTGAGATGAAGTGTCGTGTTTGTAACATCATTAGGTGACTCTTGAAGTGATCCATACGGTCTAGTTTTGGCCGAATCCCCAGATTGAAAATGTCGATCGTCTTGAAGACTGGGCTGAAAAAGTAGGTTTTAGAGCACGAATGAGATGAGCCTGTGGTGATGGGAGCATCGACGTCTTCACTCAGGTTTTTTTTTGTGTGGTCATTGATGAAACGAGTGGTCACGTTGACAATAGTGTGCGTCTTGAGTGTTCATTCGACGCATCGGTTTTAGCCACGATCGACACGAGCTGTTGATTGGAAACCGTTGTGCGGGAATTTCGCAGACAATGTGGGTTTAGAACCCTGGAAGAGATGAATGGTGGTGAGCGCGATGGTTCCCATCTTGTGTTCACTCGATTCGTCGGTGTCAACCACGATCGAGACGAGAAATCAAGTTGAGAGCGTCAGAAGACTTGAAACTTCCCTCATGCTAGATGAGATAAGACGAAGTGTGGGCAACAGTTTACGTCAGATGTTCACTCAATTCGTAGGTGTTAACCTCTATGAAGACGAGCAGCCAGGTTGAAAACGTCGAGCCACTTCAAAGTTCACTCAGAACGCAGGCGATGGCCACGGATGAGACGAGCTGTTAAGGCAGCAGCAAGCTTTATGAATGGTCATTCGATCCTTTGGTGTTGACCATGATCGAGACGAGCAGTAGGGATGAAAACATTGAGCGTCTTGAACTTCACTCAGAGCATGGGATAATGACCACGAACGAGACGAGCAGTCGAGACAGCCACAACGTTCATCACAAGTGTTCACTCGATGCATGGGTGTTAGCCACAATCGAGACAAGCTGCAAGGCAGAAAGCATGGAGCATCTGGATGAATGCGAATGCCGGGGATCTTAGCGAGTATACAGTTGCTTGGAGGTTGGGCGCCCTAAAGCAAGAGTGGCGAAGTGAATGTGTTTCATGGTTAGTTGCATTGAAGCCTAAACGACAGGGTGGACGAATGCAAATGCGGTCGATGAGATGGTGCAATTAAGTGAGAACAGCAGGTAGGCGAATGCAAATGCGAGTGCCATGGCAGCTGGGAGATTCAGAGCAATGGAGCGCCGTAGGGCAGACAAATGCGAATGCCAATGCTACAGTTGGTTGGGGTTAGTTGCTATAAGATCAGTAGGGTGGACGAATGCAAATGCCGTAGTATCTTGGAGTAAGTTGCTTTGAAGATCAGCCGGGTGGACGAATGCGAATGCCGACTTGGGGTGAGGTCATAGTAGCAAAACGACATAACAGAAAAACGACATAACAGCAAAGCGACATAACAGCAAAAAATGCGTCAGAAGAGCAAAATTTTGAGAGGCGTCGTACGAGCAAACGACATATCAGCAAAACGTCATTGTAGCAAAACGACATAAGAGCAAAACTCGGCGCGCTTCCAGCAAGAATCCGTCATAATAGCAAAACGACATAATAGCAAACCGTCACAATAGCAAAACGTCACAACAGCAAAACGACACAACAGCAAAACGACATACTAGCAAAACGTCATAGAAGCAAAACCATAAATCACCTAAACGTCATAATAGCAAAACGACATAATAGCAAAACGTCACAAGAGCAAAACGACATAATAGCAAAATGTCATAAGAGCAAACGTCACAGTAGCAAAGCGTCACAGTAGCAAAAGACTGTTATAGGACGAAACGACAAGTTAGCAAAAAGACATACGAGCAAACGACATAATAGCAAACGACATAGTAGCAAACGACATAGCAGCAAACCGTCATAGTAGCAAACGTCATAGTAGCAAACCAGTCATAATAGAAACCAGTTAGAGTAGCAACGGGGTGTTTTTTCATCCCTCCCTTCGTCAGTAGAGGACAGCATATTCGAACGCCGTTTTGTTCCTTTCGTATCATCTTTCGAAACATGTACGCTAATCAAAAGGTAAGCGCAAGGGATTAAAGGACGCAATAGGATTTTTGCGTAGGCTTTTTTGTAATTTTATTAACCTTGGCCTTCTACTGGGTGTTACTGAAGTGAATAACAATAGGGGATGAATCAGAACTTTACAGCCTACTTCAGATTCCTGATTCCAACCAAATATTTTTCGTAGTGCAGCGTGATTGCTTCCTTGAATGCATGACCTTCTTCTATGGCAGTAGAAAACCTATGAATGGCAGAAATTAATGGTGTTTGATGTAAATAAAATTCTCCGGACGCTGTTTATGAGCATTTTTATCATTCTGTGTATGTCGGAAAAAAGTGAAATCCATATTCCAGATCCTTATCTCTGCCGTGATTTCCCCCTCCCCCATTTTTTTTCTCCCATATTCCTCCTCCCAAAATACATACATTTTTTCAGCAATTGTAATTTTGTCAATTTTATTAGTTGTAAGATTTATCATTCGTATTATTTTGAACTGTGTCTTTTGTCGTGCGTGAAAAAGTGAGACCTGGAAAAAAAGCTTATTAAAAAGGCCGCGGGAAAATCCTGATGAAAAAGAAGCTGCTCCAGAAAAACTCTGAAGGAAAAAAAAAAGCCGCGGAAAAAAGCCGTTGGCCTAAAGAGCCCGATAAAACTCTGGTGAAAAATTTACAAAAAAAAATACTGCCTAAATATACGTATGTATGTACATTAGTTGAATGCTGCTTGGTTGAACTCTGCAGCTAAACTGCAAAAGCAAACGTATTAGAGCGATTACGTTCAAGAAAAGATTTGACCATTCCTTTCCTATCTTTCAACAGCTAAATATTCTGCCAGTCCGACATTTGTACGTTTACAGAACTTTAATTAATTAATTTAACGGTGCCCACTTGTCAACTCGTCAGGTTACTGATTACCATACTAGGAACGAATCCCGTTTATACGTTGTGCAGCCTAAAGTTGATCTGGGTAGTAAATTTGACAATTCCTTGCCCACTAACTCTGCCTACCCCCCATCCCACATAAAATTGTTGTCAAGTGTTAGCGGAAAAATGTGTGATAATTCCAAAAGCAAATAAAATAATTGCTACACACTGTCAACAAAGAAATTTTTTCAGTGTTAAGCTATTTTTCGAACCTTTTACACAGCCTAACTTAAATAGGAAGGTTCTTCATGAATTGATGCCCAGACCCTGCTACTGTATTTATGGTAAGATCATTGTGCAATTTCACCAAGCTTTCCCTTTCACAAGTCACTAGTAGCAACAGTGTAGAATTAAAAAAAGATGTTATTAAAAAATGTTTTAAAACATTTTAGGGGGACGGGGCGTAGGAATTTTTTGGGCCCTTACCGATTTCCCGGTGGGCCAGTCCGTGCCTGCTCTCGGCTTTTTTTCCCATCAGATTTTTTTCGGGGCTTTTTTTCCCTAGAATCCCGCCTCTGGGCCCCAGTTGGTTTCTCTATTGCAAACGAATTAATTTCATCCATTCATCTGGTGAAATTTCATAGGTATTTTTTTTTTACATTACTAAGTAAAAGCATTTCAGAAAGCAAACTTAACAAGATTCCGATTTCTTGAATTAGTGTGTCTAGACGATGCAGTGTAATATCGTTGCAGTTGATTGACGCGTATCTCTTGGATCGACACGATTAAGGCAATGAATGAACGAAGTGGGCTATCTAGATTCTAGTTTCTTATAGCTCTATGGATACGAGTACGGTGGCTCAAAGGGACAAACACGCTTTTATAGCAGGTTTGCTTTTACGGTCAGCCTACTTTCACAGCGGGCCTACTTTCACGGCAGGACCTATAAAACGTCACTGGTCTGCGTGTTTCGTCACGCAACGCCATAATCTCTTAAGAGGGAGTGCAACACCTTTGGTTATCTCAATTCTGACTACTAGATGGCGCTAGAGTCTACAACTATTTCAGTTACGATCTTAGTTCCATTTTTTCTCAGTTATTTTCCAACATAATAGTGTCAATCTTGTTTCTAATGAAAGAGAATCGAATTGCCTAGCGAAGCGTGGAAGCAAAATTATCTAAAATATATTTTTGTACTTTAGATCAATATTTTAAGGTTGGCTGATTGAAAGATAAATAAAAAACTGTAAACGTGATTTCCATCTGATATTTAGGAATTAAATCTTTTTCCCCATTAAAAAACTAAGAACGATTTAAAATTAACCAACAAAATACCATGATATACAGGTGTTGTTTGAAAAAATCGTAACTACTCTAATCGGATTCGAACGCGGAACGGGTGTTGACAAAAAAGGGCTGGATAGCAGTTCTATAGTTCCAACGCTCGTCAGATCGGTGAGTTCGGAAATCTGAGCAAAATGACGTGTTTCACACGCGACCGTCATAAAACTGTCCTTAGTATTGCAGTTAGATGTCGTTGTGCTTCCAAATATTGAAATAGATTGCGCTCCATTGCTCCAATACTTCACCAAAACTAATATACATCAACAAATTATAAATCGACAAAAAAAAAAATATACGTTTCTGGAATTTGTAACACAGGCAGTCTAGTGTAATCGGATTAGAACGAAAAAGTGAGCATGAGGCAGCATCTTCTACAAATCAAAAAATGGGAGAGTAGCAGTTCTATACATCAATTACATAATTCCCGCGGCTCTTTTTGCGTGAGTGGCTTTCGCGATCCTCAGACGATATGGTTTTATCTGTCCTTTTTCCCTTCGCCTTTTTATTTCCGTTCTCATTTTTCCTGCGATATTTTGCTCTGTAGTTCATTCTCCCTGGTTTCAGGGACTAGTCAATATTTCCGAAAGGGCGG
>JAHWFP010171419.1:0-17826 GCA_023313725.1 Lithobius niger
AAAAAAGAGGATATTGTACGTAGTATCATCAGTACCTGACCTTAATCAAATTAACCAAGGTCATCAAACTGATATCTTAGGGAGCGGTCATTTTTTATCGCCGGGAGGGAAGGGCCGGAGGAAATTGGGAGGGTGTCATGAATCTTTTCCCCCCCCCCCCCGGGGGCGGGGGGGGGGCAATAACTTTATCAGGTCGCGTCAAGAGTGGTGGGGGACAAAAACGCACTGACCAAACTGGAAGAAAAAGTCATTTTTCAACCCCAAAAATGGCACTTTCAGCAGTCGGGGGGGGGGGGGGGAGGGAGGAAAAACGCAGACTCCATATCATGAGAGTGTTTACAAGGTTTTAAATCACAGTGGCGATGGCCTCAGAGGAAAAGGCCAATACAAATTAAACCGCAAACTCAGGCTTTAATTTTGATAACTTTGTTCGATTTTCGTGGAGTTAATTGCTAACAGACTTCAAATGACGAAATCTTGGCGGGAAAGCTTTAAGTTTCGGCTGTAAGCATAGAAAGAACACACGATCTGCCCTCTAACGTACAGTACACGGCCATTTGTGAGCGAAGTGAATTTTTTTATAATCTTGTATTGGTTAGAGGTTCTGATTTGAATCAGAGTCCTCTTGGTTGTGAGGCCGGGGTCTGACCACTGGGCGGCTGCAGCCGCTCTTTGTTTGGGCTTCCTGAAACCCCTCACAAACTTCGCGTTGTGCGCTGCGCTGTAGGCGCCGGAAATTGTGATTTTACCTAGAAGTAATTAGTACAAAGATGAAACCAACGGCATTCGCCCTTGAAAACTGTCGTAAATAAACATATCAAAAGCCAACCAAAATCTGATTGGCCCAAATTTCACCACTTTCATTGCTATTTATTGAAATTCTGAATCCCTTCAGTTTTCAAAATTATACACACTAAGTTTAGTGTTCCTCTTGAAATTTCAATCCTTTCCAATGATACCTAACACAACAGGAAGTAACTACCGGAAGTGGTAATAATGAATAACTAATGGATAGTATATGCCGTAATGGAAATAACAGTGCCTAAAGTTGAAGGAATTGTTCACTTTGCGTGAAGAGCATTAACTTTGGCAGGGTGCACATGGAGGGTTACTGAAAAAAAAAGGCTATGATAGCAAGTTCAAACGCTTCCCCCCCCCCCTTACTCGGCGGGGATTCTTAGTATAATAATAATTTCGGTTAGGATTGATGGAAAGAATAGATCCCCACCTTTCAGAAACTCCTAAGCATATCCATTTCGGGCTATTAGAGGGCTCGCCAGAGCACGCTGAACACGAAAATAACTATAACAACCAATTGAAAAAAAGGGTGATAATACGATTTTGTGGTTCAAGGGTTGTTTTTACGTGAAAGATGTATATCACCTTTTTCCGTCCAGAAAAATGTGTGCTGACCGATTTTGCTTCATATTTTGCTTTTGATTTGTGGACGGTTGAGGAGTTGCAGCCAGCAAACCTTTATTGGGGGATTAAGTCCCCCCCCCCCCCCGGGTCGGGAGTTTTGAACTTGGTATCATATCTCTTTTTCCAGTTACCCCCTATATCCATCCATGGCAAAATCAGTGTTTTTCGCACGAAGTGAACAATTCGTTCTGTTATTTCCATGGTTTGTGGCATATTCTATGCATTAATCATGATTCATTAGTACCACTTCCGGTAGTTACTTCCGGGTGCGTTTGGTATCATTGGAAAGGAAATTTCTAGAGTAACAATAAACGTAGGGTGTAATAATTTTGCTAACTGTGAAAAGGAATTCAGTATTTCAATATAAATAACAGTAAAAGTGTTGAATTTGGGCACCATTTTGGAAAAATAGCGTCTTTCCACCAATAAGATTTTAGTAGACTTTTGATACTTTATTTACGACAGTTTCTAAGGGCGAATGCTGTTGGTTTCATCTTTGTACTAATTACTTCTAGGTTTGGGCATTTTTTTCGCTATTTTCAGGCGCCTATTGGACTTTAAAGCGGGTATTCGTTTAGGGATAACTGGGCAAGTGTCTCATAACTAAGATGGCTATTAAATCGTGGCGTTGATGATCTGACGTAGCAAATCAATTTTTACTTTTGCCTTGTTCACGATTTTTGCGAAGTTCGTTGACATCACGAATTCAAACAAACGACGAAAACTTAGCTTGGAATTCTTAACAAGTTTTGTTTTGTCGGTATTTAGTTGATGTTTGTGCATTAACCATAGGCGCATTTCTCATTACTACAAATGAAGCGCGCGGAGCTACAATTGTGACGTCACGAAAACAGTGGATGGGTTTTGTAGTGGTCTTGTAGTGTCGCTAATGAGAAATACTGATAGCGCTACATTTTCAAGATGGCGTCGACCTCGTTTGCGGAAAAATGTTTGGCAGCAGTTTATTTAGCAGCAGATATGCTCTTTACATCAACCGAAACTCACGAAATATCCGATACAGACGATTCTGATGATGAAGTGGAGCTTTTGTTAAGGCACAGATCTAAAAAAAGACGATTGGAGCAAAGAACGAAGGTGGATTGCTACGTTGAAGGGACTATTCCGTTGTATTCTGTCAGCGATTTTCGTAAACACTTTCGTTTACAACGTTCCACTGTGGAGGTAAGTGTTTTTGCCTTAATTACACGTGTGTCACATTTTAAAAGTATATCACCGGTGTAGAAAATTGTCAAGACTAACACGTTAAACAGGCTACGTAATCACTATTTTCAGCTTCACGTAACTAATGAATGGAACGCCTATCGCTGGTGTTATTTTTATGGCTGTGTCTCAGGTCCCGGAGACGGGATCCAGTTTATAAAGACGCAGGTCCCGGTGAATTCGTTGAAAACTAGGCCTTCAGCGTGTTAAAGTGAACCTAACCAGGGTACATTACCTAACCTAAACTAACCAAACCTAACAAAAAATAATATAAGTTTTTTTATGAAAACTACTTTTTTTTTAGTTTGCCGGGATCCACACACGCAGAACTCCGGTCCCGGCAGCACGTCCAAATAGGCTTGAAACAGTTACGGCCCAACCGGGACTAAAGACACTGTGCATTTTTATTTTGGAAGATGCTATTGCCAGTACAAAAGCAAGCCACAAAAAAATGTTGCGAGTAGGCCCTTTTTATGTGCTGTAAAACTGGTGTGCCAGCAGCAAGAAATAGTGGGGGCCTACTGACAGCAGTGTTTTGAATGTTTTGCTCCCAGTACACCACTCGTACAGTTAATATAATATGGCTTACTAGCACCATTGTTTTAAGTATCTTGCTGTCAGTACAACACCCTTACAGTACATAGGCTAAAGGTTGTACTGTCAGTAGCCACTGCTTTTTATTTTAACACTATATCAAAAAATGCATACTCTCAAACTCGTGAGGAAAAACAGTTGTCACACAAACCAAATAAAAACAATTTTTCTCACGAAACTTGGATTTTTTTTTTGCGACGACTTGCAGCCGCCTTCATCAGGTTGATGCAAGTTGCCACTGACAAATTAGCAAGTTTCGTGAGAAAACTTGTTTTTATTCGGGTTGCGTGATGTACTCGTTCGATGAATATTCAGATGTGTCTGTGAATTAGTAGGCTCAGTCGATTACCGTATTTTCATTCAATAATCTCACGCAGGCTTTATTACTAGTACCAGATTTGAGCTGCAAAATACAGCTTATGCAACATTTTTCAAACCGTTTTAACACAAATCAAGGTACATGGTCCGTAATAAACTTGGCCACAAGTCAGTGGTGCAGCCAAGGGCATACATGCCATGCCATGTTTTACCTTGCACAAATTATCCGTTTTGGCCATATTGTTGTTTGAAATTTGTTGTAAACCCCTAATCTGTTCAAAAACCCCTTTTTAGGACTACTGTACCTAAAACATTATTCGTTCACTTAAGTTATCTTGAATTTTCATGTATGGGGCCAGTAAGACATTCTATCGACTACAGAAAACTTTGGATTCTGGTACCTCAACAAAATGTCGTTTTGAACTTTTTTCATTGTCTTTCCTCAAACTTAAACTTGCGTTCAGTGGCTTTAGAAAACAAGTTGGGGTGTGGTGTAATTAATTTCACTAACTAATCTGTGGCCCTAATGAAATCATCCTTTTTTTTTCCAGTGCTTATCACAGCTCATTAGTGCTGAATTGGATGATGACCGAAGTGTACATCCAGGCAACCGTAAAACCTCCGGCGACATCAACCTCCTTTTCCCTATATGGGCACTTAGTAACCAAGAATCGTTCAGAGGGATTAGTGACAGGTTTGGCGTGAGTGATGGGCACGCGTACAGAATTTTCACAAAATTTTGTGAAGTTCTTGATTCGAAGGTCCACCAGTACATTACTTGGCCAAGAGGACAAGTGCTTGAAGAAACCTTGCTGGGGTTTGAGGAACTGAGGGAAAATTCTTTTCCTGGTGTGGTTGGGTGCTTGGACAGCTCCTATATACCGGTGAAGGGTCGAACAGCAGAAAATCAGAGCTACTGCACCAGAAAAAAGTTTCGCGCCGTCATTCTGCAAGGTGTCTGCAATAGCAAAAAAAAATTCATAGACATTTTTGTAGGGTGGCCTGGCTCGTCCCACGATGCACGAGTGTGGCGCAACAGTGTTCTATTTAGGGAACTTCAAAGTGACAGGGAAAAATACCTGCCTGGGGATATTCACTTACTAGGCGACAGTGCCTACCCAATTTCAGAAGATGTCATGGTACCGTACAAGGACAATGGTTATCTGACACAAAAGCAAAAATATTTTAATAAAATGCTTAGCTCCTCTCGTGTGCTTATTGAAAATACCTTCGGACTGCTGAAAACACGTTTCCGTCGATTAAATTATCTTGACATGATAAAGATGTCGTTTGTTCCAACCGTGATAACAACAACATGTATTTTGCATAACATATGCATTGACCAAGACGACATTATGGAAATTGTTGAAACTGATACAAACTTAGTAGACTTGCTAGAAGGTGGTAGGCGTACACCTGAGGGTGATGCAAAACGAGCAACAATTGCTGATCACCTATTTGCAAATAAGTAAATTGAACAGTATTGTGTGTTACTGCGCAGAAAATGTGGTTTTTTTTTGGCACAGTCTTTTTTTCTTGCGGCTTATGTGCGAGACAATACGGTATTTGTTTACGAAATATAGTGTATGTTATAATCAAGTCTTCAGTTCATGTCCCAAAAAAACTGTTTGGTATGGATTTCACCGTTTCAATCTGTTAGGTGTGCGAACTAAAAATTAAATACTTTGGTAGTCTGAAGAATTGCTGGAGATGGTATTTATACTTATTACTGTCTTCTTCAGGCAATCGCCTTACCAACCGTATTTGTAACCACAAACAAGGTCGATGCCGGAAGATGACATTCGAGTTTGTAAATGTCATCTCCAGCAATTCTGCGCACGTCGAAAATTTGTCAATAGTTTATTATCTTGACTTTTTTAAATTGGATAGTGTTGTGCTTCTACTGTGATGATCTAAACTTGTATAGTTTAGCATAAAAAGGTACCGTATTGGCTCTCGTACGAGCCACACTTTTTTTGAAATATTTATGTAAAAAAAAAGCAACCTGCGGTTTGTGCATAGACAAGATAATTTCCCTAAAAACTGACCTATTTTGGTGGTCCAACTGACAGTTGTTTGGACAGCTTTTCAGCGGTGCACACCAGAAGTTATTAGCGCCAACTGCTCCAATTTTATTTGTAAAACAAAGCCACTTTGGCATAACTAAGAAAAATTGCTGCTCACTTTCGATGCTAGGCTACTGTAATTTGAACAGGACGAATGTGTAGTTGTATCTACATTTTCACATCTTTACAGTTGTGCAGATTTTTTTTTTGGTACTGTCTTTTTTTTCTTACGGCTTATCTGCGAGACTATGCGGTATTTATTTATGAAATATAGTGTAGGTTATAATGAAGTCTTCAGTTCATGTCCCCCCCCCAAAAAAACTGTTTGGTATGAATGTTCACTGTTTCACTCTGCGAACTAAAACTAAAAATTAAATACTTTGGTAGTCTGAAGAATTGCTGGAGATGGTATTTATACAGGTGACTGTCTTCTTCAGGCATCATCTTTACCAACTTTGTTTGTCGTATTGAATACAGTAGTTTTACGAAATAAACCAGGCCTATAATAAAAGAATTCAGTTCATGTCCACAAAAAAGAGTTTGATACGGCTATGCACTGCTGCATGCTGTTAGGTATGCAACAAATAATTTTGTATTGTATATGAACAATGCCTTTTTTGCTCAGTTTTGGTGCTTCAGTATATCATAAATGATCTTTCGCCAAAAATGTAAACAAAGTGATGTGTTCTATTCTACTTGTATAGTTTTAATTTTGTTGAGCCTTCTTTCAATCACCGGTTTTCATGATTCATTCAATGGATATTTACGCACTTCAGTACCGACTGTATGTTTTGCTTTTAAAAGGAACAAATAAAACTACTAAAAAATCTGAATGCGTGGTGTACTGAATAATATCTACTATATTGCACATTACATTAAAAAAAATTATCGTACTTTTGCTACTACGATACGGCAAATGAGCCAGAATCTTGTGTGCGCCGATGTAATCACTGACCACACAAGTTTGCATCGGAGGCTGATATTGGTTTTGATACAAAAAAAGGCAAACTGAAAACTTTGTTGTTTTACAGTTTCCCGTCCCATTTGTTCTTGTTCATCAGGCTTTTATATTCTTCGAACACCATATTTTCAGTAAATTCAGCAGTTAATTTGGATGTGGGGTGCGGGAGTAGGCGAAATCGTGTGGCGCTGAGGGTACGTGAGGTTGACTACTTTAAATTTATTTACACTTTTTAGGTGTATTAACAAAAGTTAAAATAATCACACGAAAATTGTAACAAAGTCCACATTGAATATAACACTGCAATTTCATGTGGCTTTACTGTTAATTTTTTGGTCTCGTAGCTTTATTATCGAAACCGTGTACTTCAGTGGTAGGACCCTGATATCGCTAGCTTGATCTTATGCAAGATGCCATAGAAACATAATCTTAAATTAGACAGACTGAATTTGTGAGATGCATTTTCTAACTTGGAGTAGTTTAGGTAAAGTTGACTAATATACCAGGGGCCCCATGGTAAATTTTAGTTTTTGTTTGCCTATGCAAAAATTCACATTACCTTTTATTTAATTAGCAGTTTTCCCCCTTTGGAGCTCTCTTAACCCTAGCTTAAAAGTTGGCTTCCCTGCCGGTCTCGTAAGTCGCCGCGCATGACAGGAAATGGGATTGCCTATATAAGCGGAGCGCAGCGATCCCCAGCATTTTTCTTCCTACCCACATGAACCTAGTCCATAGTGGGGAGGCTGGGTGGGTAAATGATAATGTATATTTTCATTTTCGTATAGGCAAACAGAAACTAAAATTAACCAGGTGCCCGTGGCATTTTAGTCTTTTTTATTGTATCGCGCCTATCCCTTTTTTGGGCACAACCACACGTCGAATTAAAAAGAGAAAAAAGAACAAATAAAAACCGAACTTTTATTTTACTTAATAAATCTTAAAGTACATATGTTTTATCAAGCATGCAAACAGAGTACACAGAATAAAAAAAAATTAATTTCATTTTTTTAACAAGCCTGACAACAGGTCTGTGAATTTATTGAATGCTTCCACCTTTCTTTCTTCAATTTTAACCATATTTGCATTGTGTTGTTCTCTCTGATGCATTCGTTCAACGTGCTGTTTATTTTTTTTTTCTTCATATTCAGCCCACCACTCTGGTTGTTCTTGAGCTTTCCTTTTTCTTTCAGTTGCTGAAGCTGCAAGTTTTTTTTTCATTTGCGTGTAGGGGTTTTGTAATGGGGATTCTGATAAATTGTTGACGTCACTGTCGGAAGGAATATCGGGAGATGATACGCCAGGCCGTGGGTCATCCTCAACATTAGGCTGAATACTGGACTTCAGCCGTTCCGGCGGTGGGCAGCTTGATACATCTGTACCCAGAATTTCATCCATGACCTCAAAATATTCCCATGTCTGGTTGTCACTACCAGTCTTGGTGGCTTTATCTTTGACAATCCTAAATACAGAATGAAACGCTAAGTATTCTTGGTACAGTAAAACGACTTAAATTTAACTCTTAATCCAGCTGTGAGGAAGGTAGGCTTGCAGAAAACTATCCCTGTGGTACCAGTGACCCAAAAAATTACATGTGGAGTCGGTTTTTTATTTTAGTAGGCTATTACGTCACTTGGAGACCCACAATCGTCATTTTAACGCAAGTGTCAAAAAAGCAAATAAGTCTTTCGTCACACATTTTCCAACTTTGAAGAAATGTAATATTTTTGAGGCAGTGCAGTTACCAATAATGGTACCAATAGTGGTAAAGGGAATCTGCTTGTTTTTCTCCAGAATCGGCATTTCATACATTAACAATATGTTATATTGCTCCCAATGCAAGTAAAAATTAGCCTACAACTAAGTAAAGGATTTTAGGCTATACGTATAAAATGTTTACGGTTGCTCGTGAGCAAATATTGACGTTATCAACATGTTGTGCACTGTTTATTGAGTTATTGTTTCGCACTGGCACTGGCACAATAACTGCACATCCCACGGTACTGGGATAGGAATCGGGTAAACGGGCACCAGTATCGGGAAAAGTGGCGCCTGTACAGCCTGAAATATTTTCTTTCCTGATGTCTTCTTCAGGCTTAAAAAAAGATTTTCCCACTAGTTTTACATCACGCTGCACCATTTTCATAATGAATTCGAATCTTGCGAATGAGAGAGGTTACTCAAGGTATCAATACATGTGAGGCACAAAAGTATGGATATCCTCCATGGTCAACAGATATACCACGAAGCTCGAAGGCATCCTTTCCAGTCGTCTGTAGCCTCCTAGGTTAGTTATGCCTGCCAATCAATGGTGCTTTCAGCCAAATCGTTCCTTCCAAAATGTTGGATGGCAGGTGTCTGGAGGCCTAACAAGTATAGGAGGCTACGAACGCGCAAGATTTGAATACGTGTAAAACTATTGGGAAAACTTTTCTTAAGCCTGAAGAAAACAAACAGAAAATATACATTTCTTCAAAGCTGTCAAAAATGTGTGACCAAATAGAGTAACTAAGGTGATAGATTTTTTTGAGATTGTTGCGTTAAAATGAAGAGTGCGTTTGATCGTGAATTCATTGACTCTCAAAAGTAATCGCACACACAGATAGGCTAAGGTTGGTGAATTGGATGCAATGCTGCCTAAAAATTATTCAATAAAAGATTATGGGACATCTTTAAATTTTCATCTTGGACACATTGGAAATGACGCCATACTAAATGTGCCAGGATGCGAATTTGTTGAGTCGACCCGTAATCTTTACGTAATTTTTTTTAAAACAAACTCTTACTTAGGCCTATAACACCCAAAGATCAACAGGCACATCTGGTATATCATCGCCACTCGTGATGTTTTAATATTATAGTTTAGGTGATGCCATTTTTTTTTTTATAAGTTTTATGATGTAACTGAGTAGTCAGTCGCCTTTACTCAGTCCTTCGGAATACAAAATTACAAGGGCTCTTCCTACGGGGCCACTACCGCAGAGGCTCCAAGCTCGTCCACCATCGATCTGTATTATGTGGAAGGTTGTACTATCGCCATTGGTGTAAAACGTAAATCAAGGTCACCGTTCACGAAAATGATGGCTTGTTTTTTTCCAAATTACGAGCCTCGCTCGCTGCGGCTAACTACATAACATCAGAACACACAACCAAAATCTTATCCATCTAACCTTCACGCGCCGGAATCGAGATAGGCCGGCCATCTTGCTTGGAGCTTCTGCCCCTCTCCTACCAAGTGTGCAGTACTGTTGGTAGCTCCTTTAGCTGATTGGCGTTAGATTAATGCAAACAATATTTAAGCATTAAGTAGCAGCAAAACTGTTAAAATTGCTTACATAAGGTGAGGAGGTGATGGGCAATGGCAAGTGCATTTTAATGTCTACTGGTCAAATGACGAGCGCCACACAATTCACATTCGTGAAGGTTGCTAAGAATCGTGATCTGTTGGAACACACTGTCACTGCCTGAGCAAGAAACTTAACTTACGTACCTATATCTTTGAACCAAAGCACGCCATTTCGTCCAACAAGCATCCCCACTAATTTGAATCCCAGAAGTGGAGGCCACTTTCTTTGCAACTTCGTCCCACAATTTCTTCTTCCTGATATGCGATTTATTGAACTTGTCCGAAAGTCGCGAACGTTCATCTATGACCAGGAGTATCAGCTCGTGGGTCCACTTTTGTTCTGTTCACACACACACAAATAAAAAAACAGGTAAATTAATTCTGATGCAAGTACGTCACGTTCGGGGGAAGATCAGTAACGAAACGTGATATGGGGAGGGGCTGTCATAAAATGCGACATCACATTTTCACATTTTTTTCATTATTGTGCAAGAAAAAATTGTTATTCTTGAATTGCACATGCGCTCATGTATCAGGAAAATAAGGCTATATATTAAAATAATTTTGTTTTATTCAAAATGCACTTAAATTTAGATAATGCTGTACTGTATATTAGATTGCAATGTCCTTTTTGTACTTGCTTTTACTGTAATATGCATTTACATTTGCATGTGTAACGGATTCATTCCTATAAAACCGGTTTTTAAGAGCCTCGGGATGTTGTCTTTACGTTTTTCACATGAAAATAAATTTCTTTTCTGTTTGTGGCTGATCATTTTAATGGTTCATGGCAGACAACAAAGAAAACATTTCGGTGGAAGATCATTTTAACATACTTTTCAAGCTGGTAGAAGACGGTTTAACAAAATACTATTGGGGGAAGGTGGACTCATAGCCAAAATTAGTGTAACATAAGAAACAATCGACAATCGCATAATACAAATAACATCATACATAGTAATGTAGCACGTGTATTGTTTCCGGAGTCCCACGTGTTGTTCAATGTATCATTCTTAAACATTATCAAACGTACCATTGTTGTCGGTTTTCTTCGGCTGAATGTCGCTGGCCGAATTACTGCTATGTTTTGGGTGCTGCCTGTTATCGCCATCCATGATGTTTATTGTTTCGGTCACTGTTAGTCCTCTAGCACCGGGCACCGTCATTTGCAGATTTTTGATTAGTTCAAAGTAACGTGTTGCAAAGCTGCTGTCTGAAAAAGTATTCATTTTTTAATAATAGTTAGGTTTGCTGTAATTAGTTTTTTTAATAGTATCGATCCGCCGTTATTTACTTACCGGTACGCAGTTTTTGTGCCGTAGCAGTGTCCACATCGACGGTGATGATTTTCCCGTCTTCATCTTGTAAATGAATCGCTTCCATCTCCGCCATCTTGGTTGTCACTACAATTCGACGCTCCAACGCGAAAAAGTGAAGTGGCCTGGAGCGCTACAGCCTCACTTCGGAGTAACGAGAAATGCGCGCGCAAGCCACTTCGCAGCAATGAGAAATACGGAAAACGCGCGTGCAACGCTTCGGTGCGCACTTCGGAGTAATGAGAAATACGCCTCATGACAGCTCTCAAAGGGTCAATGGGATCTTTAAATCTTCAAATTTCTGTGTAATACCTTTATCCTCTTGGCCATGATGTACAGTTCCGGTCCAAAAAAAAAGCCTTCGCTATACGGAAGAAGTCACAGGATTAAGGTATTTGATTCTGAACGGAAATGTTGATATCTCGAAAACTACTGGACAGAATTGTATGAAACAAGAACTGACGGTTGCTTATTATGATATAAGCTATACTTCTATGCGTATTACATGTAACGGTAAGTATCCAAGTATAATTGGCCGAGCGAGCAACACGAGTTAATATCTGATGATATCTCAAACTACTGAATAGAATTGAATAAAACAAAAACTAGCTTAATTGTTATGATGTATGCTATATTTCTATACGTATGGCATGCAATATTAAGCAGCAAAATATGATGTGCAATTCAGTCTTCGTTTCATGAAAATCCGCCCACTTGTTTTCGAGATATCATCAGATATTAAGTTTTTCTCGCTCGGCCAATAATTTCCAGTCAGTTAACGTAGTATTTAATAAGGGTAGAAATACAGTAGACAACCTAATAAGCATGTCAGTCTATGTTTAATGAAAATCCGTCAGGTAGTTTTCAAGATTTCTGAATTTTTCCATCGATATAACGAAAAAAGCGGTTTTTTTTTTTACCGGAACTGTATGTACATGTTGGTGGACAGTAGTTGTGTTTGTTTGTGCCGGAAGAAGGTAGCAGGATCACATGGAGGTGACGGATAGCAAGATATATAAATACAACTTCTAGCATTGTAATTAGGCTCTAGCCTCTAGTCTGATCACATACCAGGCTGTCGCGCGGGCTAAGCAAACTAAACAGGCTTCACCTCGCAATTTTATATTAGTTCGGCGTTCGATTCTAATATAAAGGAGTGGGAGCTCGACACAGCTTATAGGTCTAAGGCTACGTACGCAACAGCTAATACGGTAATTTGTACGCAGTAGTGTGCAGACGCAGCACAAAACGGAGCACGACTTTAAATTTTCCCCCCACATACTCGCCTGTTTCTGAAATTGAGAAAACTGCTGCATTCACGTTTTATGCTCTTTGCATGGCTGAGACGTGCTTCATTAAGATTTTCTCTGTTCATAAGCACTGCGAGGACTCCAAGGATCATTTCCCAGAGGAAATTAAACCTTTCGGGCTTTTTTTTTTTTGGAACGCCCGCTTTTACGGGCGAAATGTTGGTTAACACGCCAACACGCCCTTTTAGCTGTATGCACCCAATTACGTAGCCAATTCTTGGTGGCGTGTACACCCTGGGATGGGCGACTCGAAGTATTAAAACGGACAGTTGGGATTTTTCGGGTGTCCTTATCACTTGAGCTGGAATAGTGGAACTGGGAATGAGGTACCTAATCTGTGGGGAGCCGTTAAGAAAAGAGTTGAAGTTACTTGAGACGGCACTTGAGGCTTTAGTAGAGCTGACGAGTTGGTTCGGGACACATGCTTGTAACCAGGGTTCAGCTTCACCATCCCCTGCCCTTCGACACCGTAAATAATTCTGGACAAAGGGTGGACGAGAGAGGAAGAGTTCTTCAGTAATAACGAAATGTCCAACGTATCAGGTAACAAGTATGGGTGGGCCAATCAGTTTTTTTCCCACCCGAGCCAACCATAAACCGAAAATGGACGAAATTATTCGATCCTGATTACCGATATCATATCCTTGTTCCCAATTTACCCAAAACTTTAATACTAAAGTATGTATTTATAAAAAAAAAAAAAAACCTTTTGAAATCGTTGCATTAATGAAGCATTAGGCCTAAATCTACTTAATTCTTTAAAAAATATTGGATTAAAAGGATATTGCATACGCTAAAATCATTTTAAAGCACGAAAACACTTGTAAAATTTAAAATTTTGCCTTGTAATTTCTAAATAGTAAAAGACAGCTACTTGGGGTTTGGACCATTGGAAGTCTGGCGAAACTCTTCAGTGTATTCAACGTCAAATTCAGTCGACGAGAGGTATAAATATCTTCGATTTGGTTCATTACTATACCTACTATACTATTCCCTAGTTATCTTGATCTTATCTACCGAGCCCGATATCTACCGATACTGTAAATACCGGTAAAGATCGGGATCACTAATCCCGATCGAGCAAGCCTTCGTAACAAACAAGGTTTAATCCAAATGTTTCGTCAAAAACGCATTACCAGGAATTAAAACACTGGTCCATCAATTCCTTTCTAAGATTCAACGAACTGAGCCTTCTTTTTTTTTTTTTTATATATAATTTAAAATATTTCGTACGGAATGTAATTTTTTTTTTTAATTAACAATATTTATCCTGTTATTTATCCTGTTTGTCCTGTTATTAGAAGTACGGTAGCAATTTTTTACTGAATTGGTTGAAATTTCATGACGTCTTTGGTGCGTGAAATTCAAAAGAATTCGAAGATGAAATTCCTACGTCAGATATTTTCTTATATTCGCCTTTTCCGTTGGACGAGTAAGGGTGTGTTTCTAAACTTGAGGGAAGAGTGAGACGGATTCTTCTACGCCATGCCCCACAACGTCATTAAAACGTATTAGTTTAGAAACGGCAATGTCTCACTTACCAATCAGTTTTGTCTCTCTCAGCAATCAGTTTAGAAGCAGCGCTGCCTCACTCGTCGTTCTGAAGAGTAGAAAAATTTGCAATAATCTCTGCCGCATATATTTTCAGCGAGAGAAGTGTTAGTGACAACATACAAATAGTAATTAATCACTATTTCATTGGATTTTGTTTTTAAATACAGACATTTTCAGTATTTCACTCCCCTAACACAGCTATTTCATTTACTCCCAGTCGTGGCAGCCATGTTGGATCAGCAAGTGACCAGGAAGTGAGCAAGAAAATACTTGCCTCACTTTGCTCCGCTCCATGACGTCACGCATACGGCAAGTGGGAGGAGTTTGGATCAGTCGCCTCGAGTTAACAAACAGTTTTTCTCACTTCCCTCTAGTTTAGAAACACCCCCTAAGCCAATTATTCGTATAGTGGTGGTAGAGAAGGCCACCGTAGAAGGCTAGTGGGTCTATAGAGCAGCATCATGTGATGTCATATTGGCTACAAAAGAGATAGCTGCAAGGGGCACTAGATTAAAATGGAGGGTTAAACAACGGCACTTCTAGTCACAGCAGTGCTTTGAGAGCGGTTTTCATAGGCTTAAAAAAACGTTGTTTTCTTCAATCCCTTATGCTGCAAGGTTGTAATTGGAAAATAAAGATTCCACTTGCTTAAAAATGTCAGCAACTGTCAACAAATCGACAAAAATCGCGCATTTTATAGGCCTAAGAAAGCCACTCTTAACAGCATTGTCTTCAGTAAGACGCCCTTCTTTTCCCCCTCCAGTGAACCTTGCAGCTATCCCAGTTACTGGCTCCAGCATAGTCATATACATAATACAACGTTGTGTCACTGCTCTATAGCCGAACTCCATGAAAAACACAAAACCGTTGGCCATGAACCATAGTAAAATCTCTTTTAGTGTGATCATTGTAGGAAATAAATAAAATGTAAAAACAACTTGCACGGTCCGTTATTTTACCATTAATGAACCAAATCTCGCGCGAATTGGCGCAGCTATCCAGATAAGGTCGTAAAGATCAATATTAGATTCTGTCTTAGAGCATTGGGCAGAAATCATACAGGTTGACGAAAAATAGCTAACTGTGGGAGAGCTAACCAAAAAGTAGGAAAAGGGTTGGGGAACTTTGGGGTTAAATTAGAGTTAAGATGCTTGTTTAGGTTGGGGGGAAAAGCCTAACCACAATTAGGCCTACTAGAGGCCTAGAAGACCTAGCAGGGGTTGAGGGAGGACCAGCCGGGTGGCTGGTCCGACGGCTTTCTGATTTTTCCATGCTGGCCCCTTGCTTAAATACGTTTTGGTAACCCCTGGCAACCGCGAAATAGCCAGGGTATTATGGGTAATGGAATGTTCTATTATGTTCTAGAGGCAGGAACCGGAAACTAAATTACATGACATATAGATAACGTCCACCTGTGTAAGATTGGCCATTGGCCCCAGCAATCATGAACGTAACAAGATTTGCGACATAGGTGGAACATAACACAGGGCAAAAATCACACAGGTGGGTTGGTTAGAAGAATGAAAACATAGTCTGAATTGAATTTCAGAAAAATAACGGAAACACGTGTATTGTAGCATCTCAAAAAAAAACCAGTTATATGCCCAGAAGGTAATAATAATGATTGCTTTTGCTTCAGTTCAACGTAGAAGATCTGATGTGATAAGCTTAACGAATCTTCATTGATACATAATAATTTATCGATGTTGGCACATTGCTCCGTTCTTTGATAGGTGCGTACGTACGCAGTAAACATTGTGCGGAAGACATTCTTTTGGTTTTTAAAAAGCTTACATTAAAATGTTACTTTTTAGTCTTCTGTACAGCCGTACCGGCTGAGAAGACTATTGCAACGACTTTGTCCGTCCGTCAGTCCGTCGCTTTTTTCAACTTCGCAACGGTACCAGATAGGAAGGACCATTGTTTACAACGTTAGATTCAGTGTGAGAAGTTAGTTAAATAACTTGGCAAATTAAAACATCGTTACTTCCTTATAGCTAACAGAATTCTTCGACGTACCTAAATTAAATAACATTTGATCGTCGATTTAAAATCCTAAGGTAACACTCAATAAAAACAAAGGGATTTTAGTTTCGTTTAAAATAGTCTTATCGCATTGTTGCATGAATGAATAGGCTTACCGTCGAATCAAATTCTCCATTAGGCCTATATCTGCTACTTATGAAATCAAAACAGCATTTTTAAATTAGGCCTAAAAATTAAAATTAGACCTAAAATCATGTTACCATGGCAACGTCAAGTTGCTACGAGTCGCTGTTGGCTTCATCAACAGCATCATTTCCCTGCTACCACTTCCCTGTTACCCTGACCTGTATAGGATACGTTGCGTGTTACACTGTAACACTGTAATTGTGTGCCTGTAGGCGCACCGTGTTGAAAAATGAATAGGCCTACTATACAATCCATATCTCGGTTAGCTGCTACTTACGAAATTAAAACTGCTGGTTAAAATTAGGCCTAAACTAAGATGACAATTACGCCTAAAATGTAAAATAGGCCTAAAAGCTAACACATTTTTAACCGACAATTGTGAGGGCTACTGCTTTTAGATTAGGATAATAGAGATAGCTGTTGTAGTGCATAATAGAGATGTGCGCCTGAACGTTGGAAGTGGAGGAACTGTACAGAAGACCGGTGCGACTAGGTAGTCGCTGTAGCCGCATGTTTGCTTCGTACATCCGAGTTCGGAAGCTTACCAAACAATAGCATTGTAAATTTATTTTTTGGTAACATTGGTTTCGTTTCTTTGACGATGCCTTCGTCATTATTACTGAACTTGATCGTTATAGAGCAGTGACATTTGCGGCCCCAATGGCACCTGATTGGCACCAGTATGGGTTTTGGAGGGCATGACTACAAGGTGCACTACATAAAAATGGAGGGAAAACAACGGAAGAGTGGATTTCTTAGGCTTAAAATAACGTTGTTTTCTCCAACAACAAAAATCGCGCGTTTTAGGTCTAAGAAATCACTCTTCACAGCATCGGCTTCAGTATGACGCCCTTCTGTTTCTCTCTGCAGTGCCCCTTGCAGCTAACCCATTAAGGCTCCAGCATAGAGTTATATACAATAATACTACGTCGTGTCACTCACTGCTGTATTGCATTGCCCATAATATAAATATCAGCAATTTCCATGGTTGGTGTGTATTTATTAAATAAAGAGCAGTTATATTAATGCCAAAAAACGCTAAAGCGCTGAGTACATAAAGCTACATATTAAAAAAAAATCCATAAAATCAGTGAAACATGAAAAAACTAGCACTTTTTAGATAAAACAAACTATAAACGAAGCAAGGGCAAACATAGAACCACGTGTTGCGCATAATTTGTGTTAGAACAACCACCCCTGCCACTTTTTTTTTTTTGAGTTTCACTGTTTTTAAGGATTTTGTTTTTAACAAGCCTACATCCTGCTCTCCGTGCTTTAAGTGTTTATCCATTAACTCGGTATGGTTACAACCATGACGCAGTATATAATTCAACACCGTTAAAAATGTATTATTTTAACGCGTTGCTATAATTGTTTCACGAAACCTGAAAGACTAATATTATGAGCAAGCAAAAAACAAAAATAAACGCTCGTCACTATTCTAGTTAAGTCTCGGTTTTTAATCTTGCAAATTGAAACTCAAGTGTTTTCCTCTACGACCAAAAAAATGATGAAACTTCTGCGAAATAACATATTCCACTTCACTTAA
>JAHWFP010171420.1:0-15701 GCA_023313725.1 Lithobius niger
CTGAATGAAAGGACAGACTAAAACTGGCAATGGACGTTTATTAACTTGAATACAATTCTTTATATAGCGAATGTCATGTGACATTGGGCCACATGATATGTATGGTGCGACATGCATGGATAGACTATGGCAACTGTGGGAGGTGTTATGGTCAGCTGTGAAGGTTAACATTTGAGGAAGCTACCCTCCCAGTGTGGCTTGCACACAAGTGACGGCAAGCCACCACAGCACCCATGTTGGGGATGACCGCGAGGTAGTATCGAGTTGGTTTGTTTGCTTGGGGTGATTTCTTTTGAATTTTTTCTTCGATTTCCTCAAATTTATGAGAACTCTTAACAAAATTTTTTTTGACTCTCACATATTGTTAATAATTTATGTATGTGAACAAGAATATGACAATCTTGGAAGATGGTCGATACACCCACATGCATAATAACTGCTCAGTTAAGTCCAACCGCATGCAAATCAGTTTAAATGATGATATCGTTTTACACGAATACCAGACGAATTGACATACATGCAAAATCAACCATATCCTGATCTAGGATACCCGACAAAATCACCTTCATGAGACAAATTCCTACAAATCATGCGGGTTTTTGTATATTTACACTGAAAAGCCCAATTTACCAAGGCCACTTGGTTGAAATTGGCTTTTGTTGCCTAACAAAAATTATCATTACCTGTTTTTCTAGCATATCCTTCCTTTAGTATGCTCAAACCCAAGTGAAAACTTGTTGGATTTCCTGTCTAGCTCGTAGCTCTCGTTCTGTGCATGCGTAGGCACAGGCCTCCTATAAAATTGTCCGAGTCGGACCTTGCTTCATCTTTCTTCCTCCAAGTTGAGACCATGGTTACTTAGAGGGGAAGCCGGGCGGGTACAGATAATGTATATTTTCGTTAGGCAATAAAAACTAATTTCTACCAAACAGCCTTGCTAAATTGGGCTTCTTGATTGCCGTCCGAAAAATATACATTGGCCTACCGGTCTTCTAGCATATAAACAGACCTCGTCAAATATGGCGGTTGAACCATGGTAAGGGATACACGCGCTACGAGCTGGCTGCCCCAGGCCCGTCTGAAGGTATCCGATCCGTGGGCCAATGGTACGGGCGGTATGGACGCAGGTGAGAGGATACGGGCATTGTGGGAGCACATGAGAGAGCCCGGGCGATGTGGGCACAATTGATAGAGTCGTGAGGCTGAAGGAATTAATGATAGCTAAAGCGCAAGAGATTCACAACACGAGCCCAGAAAAAACTTCTTCGGAGGTCTTGGATGGTGCCCGTAGTTATGTGTGGGGCTGTGAGGGAGACGCGTTGTCGGGGTCCGTGTCGGTAGTCGTTATTTTCTGCGCCCAGAATTATGTAATGAAGTGAAATAGTCAAATGTCGAACGGTCACGATATTGGACAATGTAAACGACGCATGTAGCAAGAGGGCTGCTGGTGTCTTCTAAGGGCAATGCATGCAGATACTAAAGGATGCTTTACATGATCGTGGGCGAAGGTAAAATACCTGAGAAACATAATAGCTGATATTACATTTTAGTGAAGAAGGAAGCACTTCTGATGATCAAGATGCAACATCTTGCAGGCGTTGTGGTGGCACGGGTGCGTAGTTGAGTAAACACCAAGCAGGAAAATCGTGCAGGCCAGTCTTCATGGTCGTGGGACTTGCCGGGGAGCCCAGGTGCAGACGCCCCGCTTTCACCAATCCGCAGTAGTTAGTAAAATGAAGTTGAAGCATTGCACGCCACCTTTGAACATTCAAGAAAAAGAATATGTGGATGGTTGCAAATAAAATGATGGAAGACATAAGCACAAACGAAGATGTATGATTGGGGATAACGATTTGTATAATGAACTGTACGATAAAATCTGAAAAATTTTTTTTAGAAAAATCTGAGGAGCTGAACCCATAGTGTCATTAGGTGGACTTTGGTCTTCGAATTTGTAAATGGAGGCTGGATGGGCCCAGACTGGTGAAGAACTATAGCATGTGGGCCACGTCAAAGTAAAAGTAAATCCTAAGTGAAGGTCGATAGTTGGCGTAAAAAACTGGTGCTGCAGGAAGAAAGCACAGAATCACTAACATCAATATGGGACCGGTTCCTCAGCCCGAAGAGCACTGGAAAGGAAGTTCGAAAAAAATTAAACTGATTATGGAAGATCCCGGAATCTGAAGGCGACTCTTTTGGCCAAGTTGCGGCATGCAGTGCAGGGCAACTACCTGGTTGAGGGGTCAGAACAATGGGCAATCCCCAAGAAAACAGGGACGAAATTGGTAGCATCATCAAACTGACATGCTGTAGGAAGTCAGGCGAAGAGGATGCTGCTGACCAGGAATGGATAACGTGATCGGCAATTGGATGGCCCAGAGGTGGGCACGTAGTTGTCTGGGCCGGTTGTGCTGCCGGAGGTAACGGACTGTGCAGACTGATGTTTGGTGGATTCCAGAGAACTAGAACCTTGGGCCAATAAAGTAATAGTGACACGTTGCGCTTTGGGACCAATGGGAACTGGACGAGTGGCTGACGCGGACTTGCATCGGCTGTATGGTGGTTAACGCGTCTTTGATTTAGTACAATGTTGTGCTCGCCAAGGTGGTGTCGGCGGTAATGGCGAAAGCCAGCGTACCTTCTCCTTCACTAAACTGAGTTCAGATTGAAAGGAAGTAACTCGCTGAGAAAATCTACTGTTGACGACAGTGTGGTTTCAGCTGCTCGAAGGCTATTGTGTTCGGTAGCAAAGTTCCATGCCGTTGTTAAAAGCGAAGTAATATTTACGTCAAGGTAGGCCAAGTCGTCTGTAGAAAACTCTAGTCCTCGCAGGATAGAGGCCAGTGAAATGTCCGACGAAGAAAAGTGGGCAACTGGCCGAAGAACTGATCCTGAAGAGACAGTTGCGGCGGGAAGAAGCATAGGCACAGTGTCGGTCGACGCACTAAGCCGAGTTCCAGATGGTGGTGTAGTTGTGGAGGGCACATGGTGTTGCGTGGTTGGAGACACAAGAATCAGCTTGCAGACTGGGCCCCTGTTCTTGGTCAGGAGGCCAGTCGTGGGCAATGACTTGACTGTTGATTCCGTCCCAGTTGGATTCTTCGATGTCGGTAGTGGATCACCGGCATCTTGTGGCACTGGGTTTGGTTGGGTCGATGGTGGTTTAGATGCAGCCTTTTTTAAGGCTTCGTGGGAGTCTCCTTCTGTCATGAGGGACCGGAACCGGGACCAAATCCGGAACTAGCTGCCGCTGTAGTCGTAGCACGTTGAAGGTCTTTTTGGGCAGCCCGATTCTTGGCTATCAAAGCAGTTCTATCACGCGGCCGTTGTTGATTGTTAAGAATCTACAGCTATGTTTTCTCCAAAATTGTGTGACAAATGGAATATTCCTTAGTATACCAATAGCATGAATGATGATATTGACAAACTTGATGCAAGTCATAGTGGGATCGCGGCACCAAAAATCCAGTTGTCAACACGAACAGTGGCTTGGTCCAATGATGGGTCGGCATTGTCCACAGCAGGTTCAGTTGATAGCGGTTCCCAGTGTTGTCCGAGGGGTTGGAAGAACCATCAGGGCATTCAGGGTCCATGATTCAAAGGCGAAGAGTCAGTGAACAAATACAGAATGGTGATATGAGTGCTGCGTAACAATGGTAACAGGTACACTGAAGGCCGATTTTAGCGGAGAGCTATGAAGGGTAGTGAATCCGGGTAACCAGTCGGCCCCTTAGTAGACAGAAAAAGTGATGGCGGAATGGCTGTCAGCATCGGGAGTAAGACCATCTTATGTGCCTTATGTCTGCAGAATGGGATGCTTGGGTCTTGGTTGTGGCCGAGTGCCAGGTCGGCCCCCCACCCCTTGTTTTGTCATGGTTAGAAAGGGACGAAGACTAGTAAATGTAGCCACAGTGTGAAGGCGGGAAATGGTGCAAACAACAAGATGTCAGGAAGGAGAGATGGGTTCGCACCCATCATTATACTGGTACACTGCGTCTTGAATGCATGTCTTCCTGTTTATAAACCTCTTTTTTTGTGAATGAATTGTGGATACAGGCCAACTACGCACCCGGGACATCGAAGGCCAAAATTGTATTATTGTTGGTTTTCTTCGTTCCCATCGTTGTTAACCTTTATTAGTAAAGACATGGAATATAACAATACATGAAGAAAAGAGAACAAGGCATAAGTAGCGTAGTGACCACTACAGAGGCGAAGAAGGTGTGGACTGGGGCTGTGATGGTCACACATCAACGTAGGCGGGTCCAAAGTCTTATGGAGGCGGCATCAAAGCTGCAGCACAAGAAATGATTGCTGGGTCTTTGACATGGAGGCGAAGACAGGTGCCGATCGCCGTCGTCAGTCCCAATAGTGGCCAACTGGACTGAAGGTGGAATCCTGGTTATGCCGTGAATGGTAATAGATCTTCTACAGATCGTTGCTTGAGAACTCGGGTACAAAGAAAGAAAAACCGGCCCGCAGGAGAGACCGGGGAGATACGGAGACATCTCGGGAAGGTGGACTGGGCCCAATAGGGGCAAAGGAATCAGGGCCGAGTTCTTGACAGAAGAGGCATGGTAAAGGCGGTGTGGGAGAATGTGGATGGTCTACCTGAGTGGTCAGATGGTCCTCAACAACATTGGGGACGGGGTCGACCAGAAAACAACAGGCGCAGTCCGTGGGCCGCAAGAAGTAGTCACAGTCTTTGACGTTACTAACACTGGTTCCGAAATCATGGGAAGGGAACAGACAGTCTTGTAGGGCCCAGATCCGAAGGAAGCGGAGACAGTCCAGTGATGATGACTGTCTTAGGGGCGAAGGTCGTGAAACACGCGTCGCTATGGGCCTAGCCAGGCACGGTTCATGAACACTACGTGGCTGGCACAAGGTGGTCGAGCCTGAAGGCCGCAATGAAGAGACAGGTACTCCTAAGAGATGCCAGTAGAAACTGTCAGACGGGAACCAAGAAAGGGGCAGCTGTGATCGTCCAGGCCAATGTTTTGAACCGACGGGCTTCGAAAATAGGTGACGTCCTGTACGACGAGGCGGGACCGCCTGCAAAATCTGTGGTGGCCGAAGAACTCTTGTCAAAGTTGATTGGCCAATAAGGGCACCCAGTGACGGCAGACGGCGTTGACTGGGACTAGACAACGAGGCAGGTGCCGGGACTGGGACCAATGAAGAAAGTCGACTAGCACCGTGGTAAGAGCAGTGTCTGTATAGAGATCCAATGTTGAATCTTCAGCAGCAATCACAATTGGCGAATCCATGCTGAGCTGGACCACAGAGCAATCGAAGACCAATGGTCGGAAGATAGAGACCAATCAAGAGTGGGCGTCAAGCAGCGCGCCAGTAGATATTCCTTTGCTTGATACGGTTTGCTGGGGAGTTGAAACGAACAACCACACACGGTGGTGCCCTAGAAGAAAGATGAAGCAAAGTCCAACTTGGACGCTTGTATAGGAGGCCTGCGCCCGCGCATGCGCAGAAGGAGAGCTATGAGCTAGGCAGTGAAGCCACCAAGTTTTTACTAGGGTTTGAGCATACTAAAGGAAGAATATGCTAGAAAAGACAGTGATCTATGTTTTCGGACGGCAATCAAAAAACACACTTTTTGTCAGACATTTTACATTCAGAACAGACAAGTTTATATTCTGAACAGACAATTTTACAATCTGGATAACAGACACTTTGGTACATTAGCATGTATTCGAAATGACACCAAAACAGAAACAAAACAATGTCTATTGATGAAAGTGGTCAAAGTATGTTGGAGAGCAAATCTCTGCCCTATTGCATGGTTTCACATCAGCCACTTTTCTGTTTGCATAATTATACTGACTAAGGAGGATGTAACGGTGCATGGATTTGTTAACAAGCGTGCACAGACTCAATTCCTACCGAATTCTTGACCCTGTTGCAACCAGATTGGGAATAAGGGCGGATTCAGGTGGATTCCCAACGATATAAGAAAACAAAAACGAACTCGTTTGACGTTTAAAATAAGCTTTAAGTGTATGAAGTCAAAACAGGTGAGGAACACGAGTAAACATTTCCTGTAAGTTAATTAGGTAGCACAATATTTGTATAGCTTAGTCCATGTGAAACCTTACTGCTGTATTCAAATGTTTTGAACGTTTTTATTTTGAACATGGTATAGATAAGCTAACGAATGCTGTGTGCGTGAGTCATGGCTAAACGACATCACTGGATGATTTGAAATATCTGATAGTAACAATTACAGGCATTGATCTAATTGTTACTCTGTTAACTTTTGGAGTGGTTGACATGGTAACATTTATGTAGTAATAAGTCGTTTTTTTCGTTACCAATTTTGGTTAAAAAAAAAAGGGTTAAAGGGTTTAACGACCAATTACCAATTTTGGCCTGAACTTTCTAAACAATGAAAACGGTAAAAAAAAAATTAATTGTCATGTATCATTTATAATATAAAGTATTGAACAGAAAAGAGACACACTGACTGGAGAATATTGCAAAATTTAAGGAAGAAAGTAGGTGGATGAGTGCCAGGTGTGCGAAATTTATGTGAAGTGTGTATGTGGCTTGTGTGAGGTTTGTAGGATTGTAATTTATTCCAAGATAATTGGGTTAAACCGTTACCACAATCAAAAAAACATTACCCTACAATGTAAACACAACTAAATGTATCCACATATTATTTCTTCTTTGTTAAGGCGTCAAAATTTATGAAAGTTGAGCTCTAATTTAATCTGCACTGTATTGAAAACTAGCGTAACAAAACATTAAATATCCGGTTCTCCCGTTTTTTAATAAGCAATGTTTTTTTCAGCGGTTGCAACGAATTAATTTTGGTTGTGTGCCTAATGGCTGTCACGTAAAGATTTCATGTGGCCTAACCACTGCAGCATCATTGTGGTATCTAAAACCTTACATGAAAACTGATGCACTGGCTTAGTTAAGTACTGGACTTTATTTAATGAGAAAGAAGTCCAACTACTGGAGGCAGGAGCGTGTCTCGGTAACTTCCACTAATGTTAAGTCCGGAGCGGCTACAGTGGTGTACAAATTTGTTAGCAGAGGTCGCCACCTGCACGAGATGATTAGAGGTGTGCGTCACGCTCTCAAGGCTTAGTTTCGGTCCTTTGTTTTTAAACAATAAGTGTTTAACATGGAAACAATACCAAAGTAATAATAAAAAAACTAAACAAACAGACAATCAGTTGTTCGTAAGTTGCTCTAGCAAACAATAAAATAGAGCCTTGCTTTCGTAGCACATGTCTGCTTCGCATGCTAAGTTTCAGTTTCGATTTTAGACAACTTGGCGCAGGCGCAGTATTGGCGCTCCTTCTGGCGTTAGCACATCGTACTAAATTAAGCACTCCTAACATAGACCAGCCACACACGCGCCTAGTTGTTTTTTATAGGCTCCTGCTGGAGGGGCAAACACGGGGATTAATACCGGAAGACGTCAAATCATCACAAGGGGCCGAGACAAAGTCTATAATAAGCTAGAATAGATTCCATAGCTTCTGAAGGAGTCTGGTAGTCTGTCACACAACCGTGGCTGGCACTTACTGTCAGAGATTTTGTAGGGTCTCCTTACCAGAAACCATCAAGACCTTATCATGCAATCTAGGCTAACCTGAGTCTGCACTGCCAAATTGGGGCGACGGAGCACAAGAACCAGGAAGTCCATAACAGTACTACAGCCACTCACAACTCACAGCACTACAGCCACTCACTTGTGGTTTTACTGTGGTTGACTTTTACATCAAGCATAGCAAGACTATACAGGCCTGATGAGGGAAGAGATCGTCAAAGCCAGGCTTTAAAAGTAATTAAATCTGGTATTGCTGCCACGAGGTGGGTTTATGTTAAGAGTGTGCCCTGAGTTTATAAACTATACAAACATAAACGTCAAGTGTGCCGTGAAAAAGGGGTTATATGATTGAATTTTCACTTGTTAAAATGTACACGGATAACAATTTATGATTTTTAATTGAATTAATCAAATGTACAATTGAGAAAATTACACCTGTGTAAGTGCTGTTGTGCTTTACGTTTTAAATAATTATATGATTCGTAAAGCACAACAGCACTTAAACAGATGCAATTTTCTCAATTATACATTTGATTATTTCAATTAAAAATCATCAATTTTTATCCGTGTACATTTTAACAAGTGAAAATTCAATCATATAACCCCATTTTTGTGGCACACTAGACGTTTTTGTTTGTAATCCGTGTACCTTTTTTACGGCTATAGCATCGGGCTACAAAGGTTTATGCATGCAGTCGATTGTTGCTGGCCACTTTGAAACAATTCAACTCAGCTCTGGAAAGCCTGCATCTGCGAAATAAATACACAATTCTATCGTTTTTAGCTGTCAATTTCGAGGCCGGGCAAAATGCAGCTTAGTTTGGTTAAAAAATATATGCGTTTAGCTGAAACACTGATTCTATCGATCATTTATTAAGAGCCATGGCCCGAAGCCTTACGCTCTGCAAAACAAAATACATGTGAAAAACTCCCAAACTTAACACTACTGCACAACTCCACACACTACTGCACAACTCCTGAGCAACACAACTACACCCCTCTCTCCCACATTCTCTCTCCCATCTAGGGAAAGTTCGAGTGGGCAAGTACACTCAACCAGCAGCACAATACCGTATGGCAACAGATGCCGTCACCGCAGATCAAATGCCATGCTCCAACACAAGACGATGCCACCCACCTTCTCTCTCCCATTTAAGGAGAGTTCCAGTGGGCCAAACACACTCAACCAGCAGCACAATATGATCCGCTTCGCCACAGACGTTGTCACTGTAGGCCAAACGCCATGCTCCAACACAAGACAATGCCACCCACCTTCTCTCCCATTAAGGGAAAGTTCCAGTGGGCCAAAACACACAGCAGCTACACCACAGCTACAGCGCTAGTTCCAGCCACTTAAGACCACAGTGGCCACGGAGAGAACAGGAGATCAGCCCCCAATACACTACACACTCACTCCCGCTACGCGACACAATTTTGCAATCATCCTCAACTTCACAAGTGACTGACGACCAGGCGTCACTGACAGCAACTCATGATTCGTGGACATCCCACGCTTCCAGGGGTTAACAGTATCCATGCCGCCACATACTTCCTGCAGTGCCAGAGGACATGCTCTGGTGTCTCGTCCACAGCGCACAGCTGACAGGCTGGCATACCTACCCATCCAAACGGAATCTGTGCGACCGCAGAAGCGTGTGTCACAACCGCAACCTAGACACAACTTTGCTTCAGCATACGATAACTTGTCGATGCTCGTTCTCGCCCCACACACCGGATGCAGACTGCGGAAGTCCCTTGCCACATCCACACGGTCGCAATCCTGCTGCCACGCTGCCACGGCCTATTCCCTGACAATCGTCTGAGCATCCGCACAGACAACGCTGGGACAACTGACTGGCACTCTTCTGCTAACGCCTCACGAGCAAGCCCATCTGCCAGCGCATTACCGGCATTGCCACTATGCCCTCGTACCCAGCTGAACTCAACACTACAGCAACGCGCCAATACCCAAAGCTTCCAGAGGATGCTGTAAATCAAAGGATCTTGGACACTGAGGTCTTCACACGCTTTCTGCAGCAGCCTATGGCTCGCTAGAGAATCTGTGCTAAGCGTGAAAGAACGCAGCCGCAACTCGCCGATCACGTCTAACGCCACAGAGATGGCAAGCAGCTCACAGAGCGTACTTGACGTCACTGCTGCCACACGCCGCCGCACCACGACCTTTAAAGATGGAATCACAACCGCCAGACCGCCTAATCACTCCTTAGCACAGTATGAGGCATCACAGAAAACCTTACACTCTGTGTATGTGGGCTGAAAGATCTGTTGCAATCCCGGGGACCAGTTCCATGGACTGAGCGCCCTGGCACTGGCAACAGATAGCGCTTCACCAGTGACCTGCCGCAGCCATGTTACACCAGCACCCGCCTCAGCAAGAATACTTCTAGCCTTCTCTCGCAACCGTCCATAATCTTCTAAAATCCTCCCTACCGGGTCATCGGCGCCACGACTCAGGTTGCGCAAGCAGAGTGTCACCAGCAACTCCCGAGCTCTGTATTCCACTGGTATTTCTCCACATTCCACCCACAACGCAGTGACAGGTGTGGAGGCAATACACCCCATCACTGCTCGCAGGCAGACATTGACAGCCACTTGCAACACCTTCAGATGCCTGTTGGATGTCGACAGGAATGGAAGATGATAATCCATTACCGCTATGACAAAGGTCCTGTATGTAGCTAACAGTGCTCCCCTCGTAACATTGTTGCCTTTACACAGTGCCCTTAGGACTGCAGCTCGCATCAATAGCTTCACCTTCACCCTCGCTACATCAAGGGTCCAATCTAGGCTCGCTTCCAAAATTACCCCCAAATATTTCACACTCTGTTTTGGAGTGACAACTTGATCCTCGACTTGTAGCTGTACCTGATCGATTGCCACTGTGGCGTACTTCACAAACACAACAACCTCAGTCTTGGCCGAGGCCAAAAGTAGGTCCCTGTCGCCAAGAAGACGCTGGACGTCGTCAAGAGTTTTCTGCACCTGATCCACTAAAACACTGAGAACATCACCCACAAACCAAATGGCCACATCGTCCGCATAGCACACGATGTTAGCTGACAACCCGATCTCAACCAAAACCTCGTTGATCGCCACCGCAAACAGTGTTGGACTCAGGCAGCTTCCCTGAGGCAGTCCCCTGTCGGTTACTGCCTCCGCCGACCAGTTGCCATTAATTCTTGTTACAAAAGCCCTAGACCCTAGAAGCGCTACTATCGTTTCCACCAGCCGCGGACTAACACCCATGCTCACGACAGAAGCTTTCATCCACGCAATGGACACAGCATCATATGCTGCCTTGATGTCCAAAAAGACAGCCAAGACAACTTTACCCTGTGCCCATGCCTCACTGATACTAGATAGTAAGAACAAAACTGCGTTCTGGGCACTACGATTCGGCCGGTACCCAAACTGCACCTTTGCCAAGCAGTCGTAGTACTCCAGGTTGCCAACTCAACCTCCTAACCACCATTCTCTCGTAAACCTTCTTGATGCAAAACCATATACAGCCATGCCGGTGGAACTGGACCGCCTTCAAGAACCAGCTGAAACAAGGACAGAAGCGAGCGTTGCTCTTCTTCCACGCGAGAACGCATGGTATCATAGCCCATTCCATCTATACCAACAGCACTGCTGCCTTTGCACTTTGCCAATGATGCCCGGAATTCAAGGAATTCCCATGGGACACTCCCAACATCGGAGACTGCACATCCAGAGGACGGCGGGGAGGAGGGTGCGGACGAACTCCTTCCGCAAGGCTATACACACTCGCAAACCTTGCATTGAAGGCGTCCACCATGTCCACCCCACGCAGCACTTCACGATTGTTAATGGTAGCTCCCTGGCTATAAACCCAAGCCTGTGCTACTTTACCCTAGTTGTGACTAAGAGCCTTCCACGCTTGCAACAGTGAATTAGAGCTTGCTACAGTCTCACACAGGCGATCCCCATACGAAGCCTTTTCTTACCGCAAATATGAAGTGTGATTCCTCAACCACACCACAATATGTTAACCAAAGTTCCTCACTGGGTGCTCTTTTCCACCGCCGATACGCCCTACGCCTATCTCTGACAGCTGCAGCGCAGCGTGTTGTCCACCAATTGGGGCCATTGTTCCGATGGGGATCACGCTGCCACACTCGTTGCGGGCACTGGCTAATCCAGTCCGCAAAGACTCCATTACATACCACCGGTCGTTTCGGCGACACTTTCCCAGGGTTCCGCACAGTCCAGAACACATGAATCTTCTGCCGACTAGGACAGAGTGCCACTGGAAAGTGGTCACTACCACGCAAGTCATCCGAAACTTCCAACCGAAATTACGGCGCTATGACACGAGAACATACGAAAAAATCTAGCACTGATTCGTGCACTCCATTCTGTCTCCATCTTATAAACGTGGGAGTGACATCCTGCATGATCACAAGATCCCGGCTGTCAACAACGCTAGCTAGTCTGTTGCCTCGCGCGTCAGTCTGCAGCGACCCCCCAATCATAGTGGTGGCTGTTGAAGTCACCACCGATGATGACTGGTGCAACAAACTGATCGAACAACCTCGTCCACCCACTTAATGACGGATTACCCGTCACATGCACGAAAACAACACTGACCCATTTGTTGCACATATAAACTCTGAGTGCAACTGCATCAATGCCCGCAACTCTCTGCTTAATTTTAACAACCCTATATGGCACTCCCCACTTTACGAAAACTCCCACTTTCAAATCCGACATCACAAAATCTGCTTCCCAAACGGCCGCATCAAAATCCCGCATATTGTTAACCTCCTGAACGCCTAAAATGTCTACATGCTTTAACTGCAATTCCACATCCGCCAATTTCCGTTGTATGCCTCGTGCATTCCAGGATGCAATTTTATACGAAGCTGACCCCATGAACGTTAGAAATTGGCCTCTAACCTATCCCTCCTACCTCCCCTGTTCTCTCCTGACCACTACAGCTTAAAATTACCTGGCTGTCTTGGATCTGTGAACTTGGGGCCTCTTTTGACAGTCGGCCCACTGAATCACCTAATGCACTCGGTCGTGCTTGGTCCTCTTCACTTTGTGAATCACACATTACTACAACCTCCACTGGATCCACAAACATGCTGCACTCATTCTCACTACTAACCGCTGCACCATTCACTGCACTATTAACCTCACAATTTTCTCTTCTTCTGGATTGCCGGGCTGCATCAGCGTTGAAGATGGTGACCCTGAACTCGAACTCTTCTTTCTCTTTCGCTTTCTCTTTGGCAGCGGAGTAAGCCATGGGCCGTCACTGTCACATCGTAACGGTGAATTATCTTGCGGCACACTTTCTATGATTCCCGAAATGACGTTATCATTTTGCATCTGCTACTCAACGTTTTCCAACACTGCCGTGAGACATGGAGCGCTCGTGCTCATGGCAGGCAGACCCAAGGTTAACCCGAGTACTGCTACCTTGCTTCTGCTGTCGATGCGGCTGCTCCAATTGGTGCTGCAGCTACAGCTGCTGTGGCTGTTGTACCTGTCGCAACTGCTGTTGCTGCCTGCTCACATCATTCTCCAACGAATGATGTGAGCCAGCCTGTCGTGTGAGCATTCCAAGCCATTCGTTGCGCCAGCTTGTCTCTCGCCGCAACTTGCAAGTGCGGGCATAAATGTCGCGGGTCGCACCAGACCTCACATATGTCACACGAGCGGCTCGCGCACGCGTGACGGAAGTGCCCTTTCATCCTACACCTCAAATTGAGGCGCGCGGTCCTTAACCAATACTAGTGTCTGTATACCTCTGATCGTGGTAACGTCTGGCACATCCTCCAGCGTCATTTCTTCTCTGAGGCGTAGCATGATATATCGAGCCGTCGTTTCGCATACTGATCTTCCTCGCACAGTTAGTCTCTCGAACTCGTACTTCTCCAACGTCGCAATGCGTGCGAAGTCTATTGCTACTTCTTGTGCTGTGATGCCTCTGGGCAACCAAAGGAGACGCGCTTGCACTGTCTGTTCATGCAGATCAAAAATGTCACTGGCTGCCCATTAATGGAAAGTTTGGCCTTTAGTAGCTTTTGCTTCGCCGCAACCGATAGCACCACCTCAAACACATGGCCCGCCCTGAGAGTGCCGGCCCCAACAACCCCCTCCACCCCAACGACGTCTACAGCTGTCAGATAAATCTGTGTGGTTGGGTAAGGGCCCCCTGTCACTCCACAAACCATTATGACCGACTTCGGCATTCGCACATTGGTGAGGCCGCCTCCATAAAGTCTCTTTAGGGCTTGTAAACCTCTAGAGCGCCTTCTCACTTCTTGCTCATCTTGTCGCTCCATTTCTTCCACCTCTTCGTTTCCTGCGTCAACTTCACTATCACCCCACTTTGTCATTTCTTGCTCTGCCACAACAGTGCTGAACAGCTTTACAGCTTTTACTGCTCCCTCTCTGCCGGCTGCATGACTCTTCCCACGCACCCCAGCCGCTTTGACTTCTCCGCCATCTTGTTTCCCTCTGGTCTTCATCACAGTATCAACGCCAAAGTCTCTGACTCCTCTCTCACTAATCCCCCTTCTCTGAGCTTCCCTCATTACCTGTGCAAATACCTCATCAGTCACTACACCCAAATTAATTTCACTATTCGACAGCACTTTCTTTTTCCAAAGCTCCTGAAGAAGCCCATCTACATCAGCTGCCATTTGCAATCAATCCATCAACAATCATTCTTTCACGGTAATTTTATTTGAGGCCATGACCCAGAGTCGTACGCCCCATCTAAATCCACTGTACAGCACTCTACAACCACAGACCACTGAAATACTCTTAAGTAACACTTGTCACAATCTCACACACTTAGACACTGTCCCAGATTTTTGCCCCTGCCCTCCCCGACCCATCTACTGGATAATTTTTCTGGCACACTCCACAATCACAACCCCTTGGAGGTCCTGATCACCACTCATCCACTGTGTACAGGCCGTGTGCTCATGAGAATTCCACAGTCATCGTGTGCAAGCACGTGATCTGACGCACTTAGCAGCAGGTGTTCCACGACGCACTCTTCCATTGTGCTCCATTGCGTTCACATCTCCACTGTGTACAAGTGGAAACCATGCAGAATAAACTACGCTGTCTTGGAATGCCACCCATTTGCTGCATACACGCATGCACCCCGAGTACACCAATCTTTAATCACAACTAGCAACCACGCGTCAACTGCTACACATCAGTGCTACACACCCAGACCAGTACTCATCCAAAACCTCGCTACAGCACGCAACCTAAACAAAGGGTCCCTCCCGTGAGTGAGCGACAGCACCTCTTGCAACGCGGATAATCCCTGCATACAGGGTGCCAACTTAGCACGTATACCATTAAAACGTCTGCAATGTAACAACACATGTTCTGGAGTCTCTGCAACACGACACGTTGGACACAGAGGTGACTCAACCTATCCAAACCGAAACCGATGCGCACTCATTCTTTCATTTTAACGTTCAACAATCAACTTTTTAGCAAAGACATAACACGTGCACGAAGAACGAATCTGGAGTTTGCTGAGTGGCATTGTTCCCTAAATACAATGGTTAAAACAATGTAGAACAATCAAAATGATCGTTTAGGGTCCCGTAACTCCGGAATGAATCGACCAATTGAAAAAAGTGGTCCATGTAAGGTTGAAGCCCAGGGAAATTTCTGGCTCAGATCATGTTTCAGATTTTAGGTAGGTGCAGTAGTTTTTTCTGAAACCGTGTCAGCCAAGAACAAGAACAACAACAACACGTGAACAGTTTTCAAATTTACGTGTTGCTTCCTACATTTACGCTTGCACGGAATTGCATAAAAGTTGGTGTAAAGTTTGGAAAAGTTGCTATCTACTATCTGGCCACGTTTGGTCGAAATATATTGAATAGAAACGAAGAAATTAATAGTTTTAGTTTTGCTGGAGAGAGGACTTCAATCATATATATACACGGCGATGATACACTTTTTAACTTTAAAATTAGCTAACAATCGACAAGGAGTCTTACTGGCATTTCAACTCTTGGTTTTAATGAAGAGTGCAATAATGGGTTTGAAGAGTTACAAGTTTAACTTCAAAACACTTGGATTTACAATT
>JAHWFP010171421.1:0-18829 GCA_023313725.1 Lithobius niger
TAAAGAGCGATAGATATACACCATTATGGGTTTGGGGATTTTTTTTTTATTTTTGGAATCATTTGAGGACATAAGGGAGGGAGTGCGGGGTGGGGTTGGGGGGGGGGAGGGGTGCTCGAGGACGTCGTGCAGCTCGAAATACAATTGAGCTATTGAGCAATCGATCAGTATGTTAGACCAGAAAGAGAGCTAATTTTAGCTCGTAACGGAAGCCAAACGTCTGTGGCAACAGCGAGGGTGCTAAATGAGCCTGATTGCGTCTGAAAATAAACCCAAACAATGATGCTTGAATCAGCAATACTCATTGTGGAGGTGGAGGAAGACTTCCCAGTCTGTGTTCTACGCCCCCGCCGACACCCAGTCCAATTTCCAGGTAGCCATGTTCTGGTACGAGGAATTAGACCAGGAGGGATATCCCATCAGATACAAAGCAATGAAGACTTTTTTTTCCGTAATTGGAATTGCAATCCTTTTTCTTTCCTTGCTGCTTTTCGTTTTGCCTTTCGGCTTTTTTTTTTTTATATTTATCATTTGATTTTGCTTTCGTCCGATTGTATTTTTAGACATTTCTAGCATTGGTTTGTAGTTTACACAATTAATTTGTAATTATTTTACTAGAGTTGGGCATTTACATTACTTTTTTTTTTTTGCTTTACAATCATAAAAAAAAATGGAAAAACGGCTAATTTGCGGGTGGACGAAATTTCAAAAACAAGGAAACTTCCTAACAGGTCAGTTCCGCAAGCCACGTCAAAAAATATATTTAATTTTTAACCAGTATATTGCTGATCTTCGTCACAATAAAAACCAATTACAAGATAAAAAAAAAAACATAAAAAAGGGGATAAGCATGATTGTACTGGAATTACATATACCACATCCGCCATCTTGAAAGTGAGAAGTCTTCACTTTCAAAATGGCGGGTCTAGTAATGTCAGCAGTACTATGCTAAACCCGTTTTTTAAAGTTTTTTTAATGTTTTTTTTAATCGTATAATTGGCTTCTATTGTGACCAAGAACAGCAATATAATTGGTTGAAATTTAAATATCGTATTCCCACATGTCCTTGTGGTAATTGACCTGCCAGGAGGTTTCCTTATTTTCGTGAAAAATGCTTAACAGCAGCATCTAGCCTTCAAATTGATAGCACTACTCACAACCAGAGGTTTTTTCCTAAACATTGTTGACCTCTTACTGCAGTTGTTTGCAGTTTATTTTTTTAGCAGTTTGTTAACAGAAATTCTGATGTGTGCGCGGTGCGCGCTAATTGTTTGTTCTGGTACTAATAAGCGCCTCACATAAGAAGTGAGCTATTTAAGACTTAACAGAGTCATAGCCCCTGGCTGCAGCATGAGGCCTGGAAGCCCCATATGGCTCAGTTGTTAGTGTAAACGCAAGTTTTTAACACGGGAAACAATCAGTCTAAACAAACACTGCATAACAATGTTGTTGTGTCAGCAGCCTCCTCAAAAAGAAATTCTTTTCACAAAGCGGATGGTGCTGCAACCAAAAGTATTTTAAAAATTCAACAATAGCTGACCAACTTGGAAATTTTAAGTGTGCCAGACACTTTCACTAAGGCATCATAAGTTCTAAAATAAAACACACAAACCAAAAAATTATCATTTCTACGTAACAATTAATTTTAAATCGTGGTGGTCGTCGTGGTTAAACGATGAGAGCACTCAGCCTGGTTGCTGGAGGTTTGCGGATCTGGTCGAACCCCTGGAAAGGGTACCTGGGCAAAGTCTCCGCCAGGACTGCCGGCCAGTGTAGCGTGAGAGGCTACCATGCTCCATCAGCAGCTTTGGGAACTTATTCTGGCCAATTCTGGACAATCTTTCGGCCCCTACGATGATCGGAGGTTTCCCGATTCGAATCCCTGGGTTTGCCCCTCCCTTTACCAGATATTTCTTCTCTCAAAAAACGCTGGTAATGTTCAAATTTGATCCGGTTCACCCACACAAGCATTAAATTGCTTCGGTTGACTTAAGGCTCAAAAAAATTAATTTAAAAAAATTTAAAAATGAACTATCCCAATTCTGTTCACATAAAATAAAATAAAATAAAATAAAATAAAATGAAAAGCACTTTCGTCAAAATAAGTGTTATAATTTATTTATAACTTATTAAATAAAGTAGTATTTATTCGCACATTTCATTTTCTGTAAACAGTCGCCCATCTGATACTAAAATGTCTTACCAGAAGCTTCGTTTAACTTTCATTTCGCTCGTCTGTCAATAGATGGTAAAAGTTGACAGATGGGTGAAAGTTTCCAGGAAATAAATGGGACGGAAAGTAAAATGGGTTCAATTAGTGACCAATTAATACAGATGCAAACCTATTTCCGTTGCTTTCTGGAGTTAAATGTCAGACAGACTGAGTGGTAATTGAACGCTCGACCCTGAGCAGTAGGGCTCCGGCTTCTCGGTCTCAAAGGTGGAGGGTTCGATTCCCGCTGCAAATTGCAATGGAGATATTTTCGCATCGGATCACGACACACGCTAGTGTTTCCCCCACCAAGATGATAAACGATAACACCTATCCAGATAAAATGTATATGAACATGGCGACCACTAGACTCTTTGTGTCTTTACATCTAAGGTATTTCGGGCTGTTCTCAGTCGTGTTAGGTAATAACAATGGGAGACTTTGGTCACCTGATAACATAAAAGTCACTGTTAGTGACACAGCTTACCGCTTTCTTGATGATAAAAAAAAAACGACGTGAATAACGACGATATTTGCCTAATTCCTAGCTGCTACTGGCTACTAGTTAACGCCATTTCTTGTTTCACGAAAATAAAGTCCCCCATGCGGTGTTAAAGCTAGTTCTTAGCTCATATTATACAGGTATTGCTTTGGAGGTGTGCGCTTTTCATAAGGTCTCTTCTAATTGGTCAAGTGGTTCAGCAGCTCTAAACTGTTTGTTTTACATTGTCATTATGCAACAATGCCAATGATCAAACGCCATCTGCAAGACATAGACTGAAGATCTACCCCAAAACAAAACTTGTTAAGAATACCCGCCATGCTTTTCGGCCGTGGAAAGTCGTGATATCAAACGCCAAACTCTTCCACCAAGTAATAGTGCGAAGGTTAAATGAAATATATGAAATTGCTTACTGCGCAATTTTCAGTTATTTCATTTAACGTTTGAAGTCTTAGTCGGTGGGATTAGCTGGGCGAAAGAACTTGGCGTTTGATATCACGACTTCAAATGGCCGAAAAGCTTGGCGTGAATCTTTAACAAGTTTCGTTTTGGGGTAGATATTGATTTACACAAAACGGCAAGTACGCAGAATGGGAGAAAGTTTAACTTTAGTGTTACGTAAAAACCGTAACACTAAATTTAAATACTGACGAAGCCTTAATTAGTGAATACGCATGGTAAAATTAATATTTATAGAGTCTCAACCCCTTCTACACCCGTCGTACGCCCAGAGGAGGCGTGTGTTAAGTTTCCGTGTGTAGGTAGGTCGGAAGCGCTATTAGATCTCGCACCCTCTTGGCACGGAGACCAAGCCCCTAACAACTAGGATGTGGTTAACTTGCTTTTCTCGGGTTTCGAACCCTCATGAAGTTCTGTTTTCTCCGCTAGACATTGTTATATTAGTCTTCGTCCTGAGTGTACGTCCTGGAGTTGAAGAAATTGTTGGCTGGAACGGCCCATTTTTGAACTTCAATTAAGTCATCATTAGCAAAATATTAAAAAACAATTTTGTAAAGTCTGTTTTAGACTTTTTTGTACACTTTGAGGCAAATTTGGTTTTATTATTATTATTTTTATTTATTTTTTTTTTTGCTGCTGCTTCAGTGAAAAACCACTGCAAACTTTATTGAAACTTTCCATGATAAGTAACTTTATTATTCCAGCAGTTGATTTTGCCGTCTTCCAGTTTAGCCCGTATTCCGCGAACCCGTTTCTAAACTTTCAATGTTTTTATTTAAATCTGTGTTTTCAGTTCACGAAGACGGCGGCGAGAAGTGATGTTTGCCTAAAGACTCGAAACATGCGATTGCGTTTCACTTTTATTTTTGTTGGAAGGTTCGACTGACGGATTCGGAAAAAGGGGAACAAACTAAAATAATAGCGGAAAACACAACGGCAGAGAACAAAGGACGGTTTTTTTTAAAGAAGGCGTAATGGTTGGCGCGTTTGGTTGTTTGTTGGTTTGTTTACAACACTAATTAAAGCTGCTTTGTTTTGATACGCCTAACTACTCCCGCCATAATAGGGAATACAGTAGTAGTGTGTTGTTACGTTACTAGATGGTGCCACATACAAACACAACTATATTTGTTTGAATAGGCCTATATTTGGGTAATTCATATTATAATTTGCTTAGTGTATATCTACTAAGTAGTTTTTAGTTACACACTGGAAGATAAAACTACGTAAAGTGTATACAAACACGGTTGGCACAATTGCTTGAAGTTCTTTAGAACAATTTCAAGGCCTTGAATTCGTCGATTCCTCCCCCCCCCCGAGCAAGGTAAAAAACACTGGTAGGCCTATTCATATAAGCCAAAAAGAAAATCGTGAAAAGAAATCAGTGATTCGAAACAAATAAAAAGCTTTGCAATTCAAAAGCAATAGCAACTATACCACGCGCCATGGCTGTTTGCTGTGACATGCATATCACGTGACTGGGCTAGTCCAATCAGACGGCCAAACAGCCGTTGTTCTCGTTCGTCATTGGCTAACTCATGGTGACGTCACGGCAAACAGCCATTGCACGTGGTTTAGAACAAGACAAATTCCAAAACCTAAAAAAAATGAGGAAGCTGTAGCTGAGTAGGTGAGTAAAGATAAGTTGTGTATGTAAGTATAGATAAGTATGATGAAATTAAAATATTGGGAAAATTGCCACTCTACCTGTTGTTGACGTGGCACATTATTACACATCTGTAAACTAGTTGAGTTGAGTTTAATACACAATTAAAATTTTTAAAAAAGAGTGATATAATATCAAAAACCAAAACTGGTAAAGGGGACCGCCAAGTTTCGAATAGTTTAGCCCTTCAAAGTAGTGATATCAACACACCAAAACATTCGCCAAGTTAATCGCACCGAATAACACGTTGGACGTTAAGTGAAAACTTGAACAATGCTACCGAAAGTAGCAATGTTACAGTTTTCATTTTAACGTCGAACTATTATCCGGTGCGATTAACTTGGCGAATGGTTTGGTGTGTTGATATCACTCCTTTGAAGGGCCGAACCATTCGGAACTTAGCGGCCCCTTTTGCCAATTTTGGTTTTGATATGATGATATTTTGGTTACGGGAATAAAAGTAGCTTGGAGGGATTGTGTTCCACAACTTTCAAAGAAAACAACAATTCAAAATTCGACATAATTTTTAGGATACGTATAAAAAAAAAGTTAAAACAACGAATTCACTTCAGAAAATTAAAACAGTATGATTTTCGCTCCTCACACTGACGACGTCATCAGACGTAAAAAAAAAAAAAAAAAGTGAGACGGCAATTCTCATTCCTAGTAATGTGAAAACAAATGGTTTGAAATGATTTTTTTACCTGTTTTTTTTTTTTAAGATGCTCTATATGTCTGAAGCACGAAAGGCCTATACTATCCGCCAGGAAAAAAGACTTTCCTTATATGGTCATTTTATGACTACTAATCTTTCATGGAAAAAAGTGCGCCTTGCCTCTATACTCTATAACTGCGTCGTCGTGGCAACGCTATTAGACCAACAACAATGGCGTCGCTTTCCGATCAACTTCGTGTCAACAAGAAAGAGTAAACTCTCCACAGTCAAGCTAGGGGTGTTATTTGGAACGTTTTTCAGTATTTCACGAGTCACGGAGAATCTATTTCTATTTGTATTACTAAGAATTACTTGCATGTTAAATTTCAAGCTTTTTGCTCGATGTGCATGATTAGCCCAAATTATGGCCCTAGCAGCTTTAGTATACGAGCACACGTTGGCTGCTTAGCCATGGCGGATATCTGCAAGGTAAACGACGCAGCCGGCATGCACAATTCATACCCCTGTTTTGAAACGCGTTGGACTTCTTTTTTGGCGGAGACTATAGGCTACTGTTTAATTTTTAAAAATCCAATCACTCTAGGCTTCATTAACTTTATTTAGATAAGTAAATGTATCAAGTTTATTTTAAGAATGGCAATATCGAAAATTTCGATTGCGATATACCGCCAGCCTACAAAACGTATCGCAATTTATTGGAATATTGCGATATCACGAACGAAAAGCACCGCTATAGCCCTTACCGTACCAGCCAATTTTCTCCAATAATGACGCTTCAATAGTTTCCCGTGTCATGTGAAAGGAATATATTAAAAATCCTTTATTTCTAAACTATGTCATTTTCCTGGAAGTGATAATTATGATATTATCGTTCAGACGATAGACGGTTTTTTTTAAGTAAAGCTGACGAAACATAACGATATAGAAAGAAATACCGCAATATCGAAGTATATCGTGTAAAATCGCCAACTTATAGTCTTACAAAGGAAGCAACAAAAATTAAGGGATAAAATTCGATGTAATTTTTAAGATACGTATAAAAAAAAGATTTGAAAAGGGGAATTCACTTCAGAAATCGTAAGGATTTAGTTCTAGTAACGCACATTTAGGTCGCAACGCACTTCCTCAGTCGCCTAGAACCGGTTCGGTTTCCCCTCAATACACGCACGATTGAATGGAAGCCTGGCTAACTCGTATGCGAAACGGTACTGAGCAGCCAACCAAAAAAAAATAGTAATAATAATTTTAATATGAAGCGTTGAAATTTGCAGTTTAAATCATTCGCTGTGGGTGGCTGGGTTGTCGTTTCAGGACTGGAACCACATTTATTGCCTTTTCACCTTAGCCTACAACTGTCATACATCACCCTTAGCTCACACGGATGCTAATAATACCAAATGGTGAACGGGACAAGAGTTGGGCGGGTTTACGCAATGACAATTTTCTCGCTTACTAGCTTTTACTTGGTTAATAGTAAATTTTCTGGCTACTTCTCGCCTTTACCGGAGAATGCGGCTATCGAGTTGTCTGTACGTAGTAACCATGGCAACACCGCGAACGCAGCTCTTCTCCTCGTGCCTCGCGACACGACGTAAGAGGCGCGCAAGATGACAGCGTCAATTAAAACAACAATAAAACAATTTTTTTCGCAGTACAAGACGAAGGACTGATTTCTGAATGCCGGGGTTCGATGGTTTGTCTTCGATTCGGTAACCCGGAAATGAACGCCATATTGGACTTTGGATTCTGCTTCGAGCAGCTAATAATTATCCTACCGTCGTCTGGTCACTGTTAGGGCACGTTTACGCAGCGACTCGCCTTTGCATTCTCGCAGCTACAACTCAATCGCGATGGCAAAGGTGACATTGCCATCGTAACAACGCTAAATGGATTAGCTAACTCCGACATCGTTTGAGTAAATACTTGCAGTCTTATAATCCGTGCCCATAATATAAAGATTTCCTCATAACAAAACAATTTTCCCAAACGCTTCTGAACTCACGTTATTTGCTGTTTTCGTTGCGAGGCGGCAGACGTAAAACCGCCGCCATGTTGGAATTTGAGGTGATTTCTAGCTTCTAGCTGCGAGAATGCAAAAGCGAGTGGTTGCGTAAACGTGCCCTTAGACGCTATTCTTTGAGCGAGAATAGCAAATTTTGGAAATAGCGAGAAATGACAACAATGTTGTAGCAATGTTTAAAATTGCTGTTGCACTTTGTTCTTTGCCCCTGTTGTTATTTGTAATAAATTTAATTTGTTATGTGTAAACGCATCGAGTTAGTAGGAACTGGAAACTAATCGTACATAAATAACGGTGGACTAGCAAATAGCGTTTGACTAGCGAGAAGGTCTCGATGCGTAAACGCGCCCTTAGGCTTAACATGTGGCCAACCCCCTCACACGGAATTACTGTAAATTAGGACTCAATTTGTGTGTTATTAGGCTTACATTTGATTAACTAGGCCTACACAACAGCGACAATAACGGCTTAATTGGCTAGTGCTCTATATAGCATCTGAGATAGCTGCAAGGGGCACTTGATGAAAATAGAGGTAAAAAACGACGGCGTCTTTAGTCAAGCAGAAACTGTGACAGCGATTTTGCTATGCCGAAAAATACGCAAATTTTGTTTTATTTTGTGGCAACTGCATGCTGCAGTTTTTAAACTTTTAAAACTGTGTATAACTTTCAAGGGTGAGTGTTTATTGTTCACCAAAAAAAAAATCTACAGAATACACTGCGGCGCCATCTGGTGTCTGTCACAGGCAGAAAAGTCAAATGTTTCCTATACCACGCGCCATGGCTGGTTGTTGTGACGTGCATATCACGTGACTGGGCTAGTCCAATCAGATGGCCATACAGCTGTTGTTCTCGTTCGTCATTGGCTAACTCATGGTGACGTCACGGCAAACAGCCATTGCGCATGGTTTAGGTTATTCCGCAGAAATCTTCCCAAAACAGTGCAGGAAACACGAGACTTACGTAACAAAAATGCTCACAATCGAGCAAATTTCCCCGAAATTTATCTAAACAACAAAATTGTTCGCATGTCAAAAACTCAAAACGTATACAGCAGCAGCAATAACGACCTATTCACTGCGGACTTGGTATCTGGAGCCAGCAGATGAGCTAATTGCAAGGTGCAGTGGATATATGCGGAGGTACAAACATTAAGAGTAGTTTGTCAAGCCAATGCTGTGAGACAGAGGACCTAAAAATGCACACATTTTGGGATTTGTTGGCATCTGCTGCAATTTTCTGCAAGTGGGACCGATTTGCAACCTTTATATAACGTTTCTCATGTTTAGCCTAAGAATTCGGCTCTCACATCCATAGCTCGACTATTGACGCCACGTCTTGTTTTTTGACCTACAGTGCCGCATGCAGCTAGCACAATGACTGGTTCCAAATGCGAGCTCCAACATGGCGTATGGTTCTGCTCTACAGCGAAGAATAAAACGCCCCCGGCGAGTGTAATACCGATTAGCATGCATTAAATGAGCTAAGCCTATCTAACTTATTGTTTGAAGATTTGCTGTACCCACGGGGGTACGTGAGAGCAAAGCTTAACTATGCAACGGACAGTAGAAGGAACCGCGGTTGATTCTTGTGACTTTCCGTTGGCGAACACCTGTACCTTTAGCCAGTTACCTTGTATTTTTTACAATAAATTTCTTTTAGCCTTAAATTATCTTAGCAAACTGCTGCTCTTATAAATAAGTGGCTCAATTTTGAACCGCATTAGACATTTTTGCAGGAGAAGAAGGCGCAGGGCCGGATTTATAAGTAGGCCCGAGAGGCCCGGGCCTATAGCGGCACTTTTTTAGGGGCGGCATGACGGCTTAAACAGTTCGTGACGGCTACGTGAGAAACGTTCGTGCTAGTTTTGCGGGCGGTTCGCCTTTCGTGAACATTTATTTACTAAAAGCTGGCGTCATTAAAAAAAACAGGGGGAAACAAGGGAAGAAAGGGACAAGGCCGTAGTAAGCAAATCCCTAAAATTTCTTAATCTAAGTTCAAAGGGCAACATAAATAGGTTACTTTGCTCAATAACATGCATACTTAATTTTTGCCCTACCAGACTTTTATGGATCACAAACGAAGATACAAATATAAAAAGGTGCCGGTTGGGCGGGGGCGGGGGGGGGGGGCCAAATTAAAGATTCCGTAAGCGTCTGGGAGAGGAGAAGTTTTGGGGGGCATTGAAGAGCGGCATTATGGTTAGGCCTATAGCTTGTTCCACATTACGTTTTCAGAAAACTGACTGGATGACGACTCGTTTTTTTTGCATTAAGAGTGCAAAAACGTGTGGATATCACACTTGTAGACTCGACAAAGTTACTGTTAGAGTTTACGAATGGGATGTTAACAGATTTTTTGCACTCGTAGTTGAAGAAAATGTGGCGTCATACAGTCAGTTTTCTGAAAACATAATGTGGAACAAAGTATACAGGCGGCAAGAGCTTAAATCCGGCCCTGAGAAAGGGGGGAGGGGGCGAAAACCCGTGGGTGCGAACCGGTAAACCTCTGATTACCGCAGGGGGTCGAGAAAATGCCCAGAACAGGCCAGAATGCATCCCATAGTCGTTGAAGAGCGTGGTAGCCTCTCACACTACCCAGGCCGGCACAGATTTTTGTGTGACTTACGCTCTGAATGTAATTCTCACTGTGCAGGCATAGGATCTCAAATAAACAAATAAAGAAACTGACTTACCGATTGTTTTGATGATATCGAAATCTTCAAGGGAGAACTCTCTGGCGTCATCAATAGACTTCCGTCGTTCTGTCGTCGACATTTTTGTCGCCTTTGTCGCCGGCGGTGACGGTGAAAAAAATTCCCAGAGACGGGAAAAGAACGCGACGACTAACGCCCAGAAGCCCTCTATGCACGACCGCAAATCTATCGCTTGCTAATCAAAACTCACGCATATAAGCTAAAAAAAAAAATTAATAAAACAACAAGTTCGCCAGCCGTTTGAAACACAATGCAAACTTTTGCAAACTTTCCACAGAACTAACTCCACAGCTGCAAAAAAAAAAACCCCAACCGTCTCTGAAACTGCGAGAGCCCTTAAGGCAGCGTGTATCTGCAAGTTCAGTTCAAACCGACACTGACTGTGCAGTTGGACGTCCGTGCACCTGAAGCTTAGCCAAAGTTGAAACAGGTTTTGCCGCTGCTTGCCGCCGATCCCCCCAAAATCACACGGTGCCAAAAACATACGGAGCCAAAAACCAAAGCTAACCTTGGCTGCAGCTCCGTCACCGCGCAGAGAGGAGGAGTATGGGAAGTCGACCCGTCCAATATTAATTTTCGTCAGTCAGCCAAGTCGGAGAGCGTGCAAAATTAGAACGGGTTGTAGATGGAGAGGGAGCGAGCGCTTGAAAAGCAACACCAGACAGCAAGGAGTCGCAGTTAACGTGAACGTAAAATATTTTAATGAGTAAACATTTCAGGGGGTGATCCAGTTTTTTTTTCTAGGTCAGCAACGCGACGCGTGTTGAATGTAAAAAAAAACTGGAAAACTTGTAGGCGTTCCAATGGCCTTGTTGAATGAAATAATACAGTCGAATTGAACGTCTGTCCAGACTGGGACTTAAAAACCAAAGACAAGCTTTTCACAGGCTGTAAACACAGGCCGCTGTTATACACCAGAGTAGGGGGGGGGGATCTCCTGCGTTGAAGCCAATCGAACGTGCTGCGGGCACGATTAAAGGTACCTATTCACCGAACGACGTCTGCCATTATTTAGTTCTACGTAGCACTTGATATCAACAAGCGAAGCAAGACGCAAAGCAATTTCTTTTAACACAACAAACTAGCCACGTGCCACCTTAATTATTGAATTGAGTGTAAAGTTGGTGTGTCTACCTACACCAGAGAGCTTGCGGTCAAGGTTAACGATATCACTGTTACTAGATGGCCCGGTCGATATATAGAAAGAAGCGCCCGTGATGCCGTTAGGCTTAACTTTAGCACTTGCTCTCTGGTGCACGTGGGCGCATCAACTTTACACTCAATAATTAAGTGAGGCACGTGGCTTGTTTGTTGTGTAAAAAATATTTATTTGTGTGTTCCTTAGCCTATTGAGAGTGAGGGCCAGACAGAACTAGACAGTGGCAAATGGCAATAGATGATACAGCCTGTCGTAGGGTGGCAATCCCCCTTTAAGCACCCGCTCAGCTAGCATTTAGTAGTAAGGGCGCGTTTATGCACCAGCGCGCCTTTGCGTTCTCGCAGCTGGAGTTTAATCGTGAGAGTATAAAGTTGTTCTTGCCAACGCTACCTAAACCGACATCGTCTGAGTAATTAAAAAAAAAATATCAATTTACGCACTGGATAGCAAGAAATACTAACGCGCTTGTTTGTGCAAGCAGCTGCTTGACACACAGGAATTATTTTACATATGTACAATAAAAGGACATTCCTCCCATATATCAAGTACGGCCCCCCCCCCCCCCATTAGTCAATCCCTTGCTAAAAATCCGTTTTAAAATGTGGCGTCTAGGAGATTTTCTTTTGAATATTGGGAGCTATATTCACTGCATCCCGTACGTATGCGATCCTTTGCGCGCTAACAACAACCATCTGTGTGTGTGCATGTACCAATTTTTAATCGTTTGCTAATAATTACCATGAGATCAAAAATCTAACATATTTGCATTGCCATAACTGGGGCAGGTAAAAAGTAGGAATGCCGTAATCTAACCAAAACTAGACACGTACTCAACACCTAACGACCCATGAAATTTTTGACTGAAATAAAGTGAAGGGTTTTGGAGTAAAAAGTGAAATATGAACTAGAGTTGTAGAAGAAAACAAGTTTCCGAAAAATGCTGAAATTCCCTGAATCTCAGTTTATGTTTATCAAATTCCCTGATTTTTCTCTGACTTACTAAATTCCCTGAATTTTCCAGGTTTTCACGGTTTTCCAGGTAGAACGCCACCCTGTTTTATCAGCTGCGGAAGGTAACGAACGAGTGGTTGAGAAAATGCACCGCTATACTCAAACTACGTTCGAGTGGTATTCGAAACGAGAATATACCATTTCCTTTAAACATAAACTTTTAAAATATAAACACTTCAACTTGCATCTACGACTTAATTGTACTGCAGTGGTAAACTTTCTCGCTTGAATTCATAAGGGCGCGTTTACGCATCGACTCGCCTTTGCATTCTCGCAGCTAGAACTCAATCGCGATGGCAAAGGTGACATTGCCATGGTAAGAACGCTAAATGGATTAGCTAAATCCGACATCGTTTCAATAAATACTTGTAGTCTTATAATCCGTGCCAATAATCTAAAGAATTCCTCTTGACGAAACAATTTTCCAAAACACTTCTGAAGTCACGTTATTTGCTGTTTTCGTTGCGAGGCGGCAGACATAAAAATGCCGCCATGTTGGAATTTGAGGTGATTTCTAGTTTCTAGCTGCGAGAATGCAAAAGCGAGTGGTGGCTAAACGTGCCCTAATTCCTGTTGGCAAGAAATGGCGAAAGTGTACAAATTGTTGCCAAATGCAATCACCTTGTACTAATTAAAAAAAATTAAACGTGTAATTTCAATATTTCATAATTATTTTGTTTGTTTGGCTCTTGGGCAGCTGAATTGAATGGCTTGCCTGCGGTACTTGTTGTTGCTTAGCAACCAGTAGGCGAGAATATGAATGATGCGTTGCGTTGCGAACCGTGTTTTTAAAACGTTTTTATAAATACTTTTACTGAAGTAAACATTTTTTCACTTCACTATGTTATGAGAGGAACCATAAATTATCTTTCTTCATTGTTAAAATTATTTTATTTGTTGTACATAGCCATAACAAGGTCTCGAAACGAATCCGTATCACATCATTCTCATTGAATTCAATGCTAATGAACCGATGAGCTCGATTCGATCGTGTTCGCAGCATGCTCTAGCGACAGGAACTGTCCCTGCCCCAAACTCGTAGTATAGATCCATGGCCACTAAACTAACTGGCCCGCTCTACAACGATATTAGGGGGGTACACAAAATGGCCGCCACGTCTGGTTCATTTCGTCGAGGTCCGTTCTTCGAGGTAGCAACTTTGTACGGTGCGACGCGACATCTATTGCCAGCTAGTGGTGGTTTTCGAAATAATAATTAAAATTTTTACGTAGATTTTAGTGGCTAATTTTTTTTTATTTATAAGAGTATTTTTAAATGGTGTTTAAAAATATCACTCAGCCACAGTTAAGCTATTTCACTGCGTTTGCAAAAAAAAAGCAACACGTTCGTTGGCAGTTTGTACGGTGGGTGTCGCCCTCGGTTGACAAAATGGGGCAACTCAATCGCATCAGCGGCACTTTCGTCGGCCATATTGCCAACCCAGTCTCGTAATGCTATTTTTCATTCAAGATCCGGCCAGTAATGTAGATAGCCCTGATAGGACCGCCAAACCATTTTGAAATATGTATGGAAGCACCCTTGCCTGCGTCTAATAGTTTAAAGATTCTTCGTTACCACGGCGACGTGTGTGTAGTCTCGATACCGTGGCGCATTAATGAATACGCCTAATCTCAAACGCAGCTGCTGCTTACGAAATAAAAATGTCAACTAAAAATTAGGCCTAAAAGCTGAAAATTAGGCCTAAAGGCTAAAGTGAGCCTAAGGGCTAACATTTTTTTGACCTACAATATTGTGATCGTTACCGATAGATTATAATATGGTTTTCGTATCGCTGTCGCTGTGCGTGATAGAGGTGTGCACCTCAATATTTTCGTTGGCGGCGTTGTCCAGTATTAGACCAGCGGCAGCATTGCCAACCTGCTGAATCTTTTGAGTATTATTAAAAACTATTTCTCTGTTGATTGTTTAATTATGCCTAAGAGCTAACCCTTTTTTGACCTACAATATTGTGATCGTTGCTGGTAAATAGCAATGTTCTAGTTTTCATTTAACCTTCGAACTATTAAGCGGCGAATTAACTTGGCGAATGTTTTGGTGTGTTGATGTCACTCCTTTGAAGGGCCGAACCATTCGGAACTTGGCGGCCCTTTTACCAGTTTTGGTTTTTGATATGATATCAGTCCTTTTTTTTAAATTGTGTATTAGACTCAACTCCACTACAGTGCAGATGTAAGTAATAAAGTGGTACGTCAACAAGAAATTGGTTTTCAGCACTTTGCTACTACCTTTTGTCTATAGGCCGAACCATTCTCAACTTAGTCACCACATTATATGTTTTTGGTTTAGTTTTAATTTTGTTGTAATTTGTTTTATTTCGTAACTTTTGGTGTGTTGATATCACCCCTCTGAAGGGCAGAACCACTCTCAACTTGGTGGTCTCTTCACCAGTTTTTGGCTTTGTTATTTTGTTTTGTTTTTACAGTTGGTTTATTTTTTGTGAATTGGACGTGAATACAATTATTTATTTGGCAACGTTGTTTAGATTTCTCGTGCTACACTAGTATGTGTCTAGGCACGCACGTCAGTATACACTTTGCCATTGTTCGAACTTTGGCCGTCCAATGAGAGACGATGCCGACAATACTAACAATGGTTATAACAATATTTTCGTACTTACTCGCCATCCCACGCCATCCCCGTTACACCCCTACGCTCCAAACCATAAAAGGTACGCAGTTCGTATCGTACTGCAGCCATTCGTCCAATTTCATAGCTGGAAACCTTCCATTTATCTCGGTATCGATGAATAATCACCCTATGGAAATTAACATGGGGATTAGCGGACTAGAATTAGCTAGCTAGTAGCTAGTTTCACATTTACATCGTTATTGCGAGCCTGATTTTGAATTGAAAGCAGCTTAGCTGGCATTCCTACACGAGTTAATTTTTGTCAGGTGGGTCATTGCTCTTGATTTCAACACAATTCAAGCTTTTGTACCGCATTATTATTTTTATCCAAGTACCTGAAATGTGCCCAACTCTTCGTCAGGATATTAGACACTGACGCTATGGCGTCGCGCTACAATGGTTTACAACCTCGACAATTGAATTGAGGTGATATTTGTCGTGGTGATTGTTGCCTAACTTGGCGCGACACACTAGCATGTGTCTAGATATGGTTTTAAGATCGCTGTTGACGTGCGTGATAGAGGTGTGCACCACAATATTTCCGTTGGTGGCGTTGTCAAGTATTAGACCAGCGGCAGCATTGCCAACCTGCTGAATCTTTTGGGTATTGTAAATAACTATCTGATTTTGATGTTGACTTTGATTTTATTACGCAGAAAAAGGCCCAGAACCATGCATCCTGCGGCTCAACCAACACTATGCAGTGTAAAACCGTATAGAACAAAACGCTACGCTCTGATGATTGTTTGGCCTACAATTAAATGCTTCATTATTAACATTTGTAATTTAGGGAAAGCACTTTGCTCAGCAGTAATTATTGTTGTAAACAATGTCTGAATTATTAGCGGCGGCAGCCCCACCACCGTAACAAACGTGCCGTTTTATTTTTAGTCGGCGGCGACGGCGGTGTCGTATGTGGAAAGAAGCAAAAAATAACTAAACATACACTAACTGACGGAGCAAACGAAAGCCTTTTAAAATAAATATGATACGTAGCTTTGGCCTATTTGAAGAAAAAAGCTAAAATAAGACAAAGGCCTGCAAATAACATCAGAACGTCACACTAAAAGGCAAAGAGCCCAAACTTAGCCGAGCGAGCATTTTTCCCTGATTTTTAAGGAGCATTAACAAATATTGTAGTCATTAAAATAAACACTAAATAAAATTTGAAACAAAGGTCTGTTCGCTACGCCTACAATAGGCCTAAAGCCTATTTCCTAGTTACTGTAAGTTTATTACTGATAGAGCAAGGACAATAACGCAATATTCGCTACGGGAGCTAACTACAAGGGGCACTGGATGAGTTAGCTGCAAGGGGCACTGCATTAAAATGGAGGTAAAAATCAACGGCGCCTTTAGTGAAGTCAATGTTGTGAGAGCGGATTCCTTAGGCCTAAAAAACGTCGTTTTTCTAATCCAATTTACGCTGCGAAACAAATACCAACCCAAAACACCAAAACTTGTAAAGAGAAGCCGCCAACTTTTCAACAAAAGGGTTGGCCTTTGAAAGTATTGGTGTCATCCAACCAGGAAAACGCCGCCAATGTTAATCCTATTGACCAAGTTAATCGCACCGAATAATACCTAATAACATTTGCTAATAGGGGGAGCAGCAATTTTCTAGTTTTCCTTTAACGTCCAAAGTATTATTCGGTGCGATTAACTTGGTTAATAGGAATAACCTTGGCGGTCTTTTCCTGGTTGAACAATATCACTACTTTGAAAGGCCGATCCTCTTTGGAAACTTGGCGGCTTCTCTTATACCAGTTTTCGTTTTCTGAGGATGTCACAATTTTTATAGGGCTGTGAATGTACAAAAGATGACACCGGCTTATCGTGATATCTACCTTTTTTCTGGAGGAATTCTAAGTCTATAAATTTTCACGTTCATAAGTTTCACATTTGCCATTGCCCAAATAGCTGTTGCAACAGCCAAATTGCCACGGTTCGGTTTTTTTTGCATGTCGATGCATCACATGCTTAAGTTTCTTCAATCCCATTTTTGAGGATACCGGGTAACAAATGCTGATTTTCGTTCGCTTCGCTCACTCAATCAGCGCATCCCTCTTCCGTTGTTCCTCCCGAGGTTAATGTTAATCTATGCAATGAAACTTGAATTGCTCACTCAATCACACTTAATTCCATCTACTTGGCCGATCATCTACTTGGCCACGCCACACTAGCATGTATCTAGAACCAGCAGACTTGGCGCATTACCAAGATACATTTTTCTTTAAAAAGATTACTTTTTCCCTACTTGATTGGACCCTGCATTTTCACATAATCTTCATTCTGTTTCCAACTCTTCTCGCAATGAAGGACTCCCACGCTTAGTGAGTTTTTATTGAGCCGAAAGGACCTTCAAGCCATACGCAACAACAATGTATTCTGACAATTAAGTACTGAAACGATGCGCGTATAACACTTAAGCATGTTATAATAGACTGTTGGATGACAATACAAACAATGCTTACAACAACAATTTGACATTCACGCGCCATGTCAGGGCCGCGTGCTCTGCAACCCCCATTTTATAAAAGGGCACTTCCCCATACGACGCTTTACCTGTCTTCCGAAATTTAGATTTGGCATTTTTCCCTAAAAACAGTGCTCGACCCGCAAGAAAACCACGGCTTTACTGCCGAACATGCCTTCATCACTTAGTGACATCCTCTCACACTTCCGTTTCGAGGCAGCTGGTGATAGTGACATCGTCAACTGGTGATAGTGACATCGTCAATGGCGGCTGTGACTCAATAACTTGCACGCCTAGTCAAGTCAATTCCCGTTCTGGCTAATTTCCGTTGAGAACCAAGTCCATTCAGATCAATTCCAATTCAAGTCAACCAAGTCGTTGTCATCGACCAATACATTCCAATTCATTACTATTTTTTTTGTTTTGTTTAATATTTCAAATCCATTCCTATCAGTACTATTATTTTTCATTCTGACAAATCAATACCAATTCGACGACGACTTTCGTTGGATCCATTATCAATTCCATTCAATTGCTAGCCAATTCATTACCATTTTGACCAATTAATTCCTTCCACTTCCATCTAAACCATGCGCAATGGCCGTTTGCCGTGACGTCACCATGAGTCAGCCAATGACGAACGAGAACAACGGCTGTTTGGCCGTCTGATTGGACTAGCCCAGTCACGTGATATGCAGGTCACAGCAAACAGCCATGGCGTGTGGTATAAGTCAACCACATTCTAGCAAAATTTCGGGCAAATTCCGGCTAAATTCACGGCACCTCAGACGGCCCCGAAAAAAATCAAATCAAATCCATGCATTGTTATTCAAATGAATGACGTTTGCAAGGTCAAGTCACCCTGCACAGAGCATGGATTGCACTGATGGCAGCAAGTCAATTTCTACGAATTAACTGTATAATTCCTGCAACTTACCGAAGATAAGTCCATGCAAGTCCGTGGAGTTGGAGGTAATCAAAAGAATTTTATCAATTCATTACCTGGAATTGTCTTGGGTTCAGCTCAACTCCACCGATTCTACATGAGGGAACTGAGTCAATTAATTCGAAGTCCAGTATTCACTGGCCCCCATTATTTGTGGTGGTGTGGGGCCATACTGTCCATCCCAATATATGTTCTCAAGGTCAAGCCGGATTGCTTCTTTAGTGGTCATGAACACGTTTATTTTTTTTTTCGTGCAGGTCTCAAATTCCATCAGACTGGACCACTTTTTTCCGAATGTTTCTTAATTGTTGCCTCTTTACACCGACTTTATAAACTTG
>JAHWFP010171422.1:0-42116 GCA_023313725.1 Lithobius niger
CATGCCTCATTTTCATTACAAACTGAGAAAATGGCTATACTTTCCTCCTTGGTTATTGCATTTGCCATGCTTGGTGTCGGTTTTGCAGGGAAGACGGTTGCGTCTTGGCATAACGAATATCTGTGTCGGAAGCCTTATAGTGGTCCGGTACCAATACGGCAAAAATACAGATGATTACACCGATACCAATATCGGACTCTCCCTAGTTTAGTCGCTGCCAGACAACGACAAAATAGGGGAAAGAAGGATAGGCCGGGAACGAAGGCACCTTCCCTAATGTTGTGGTGAGAGAGAAATTAAGTAAAGCTCGGACTTGCAACCATCAAATGTGATGTTAATCTTGTAGGCCTATCCAGATCATATCTTCTTGCCTCTTTGAAGGTGCAATAGTTACTACTCTGTAGGCTTCCCGGCACCAACCTTCACAAATATAACGGCGCGTAAACCAATCGGTTTATTTAAACCATCACAAATATCAGTCGTCAAGCGACGAGGTAAGGTCAGCAGGTGGCGATTTGATTTTTAGCACTATTCCACAGCAATGGCCACTCGTTAGCAAACCAGATTGTCGTATCTCAGGAATCGTGCTAGCTAGAAACAAGCTCTTTATATCATTGCATACAGAATTGCAAGGGCTTCAACCAAGTGTGCAGTGCTGTTACTAGCCTCCTTGCCTGATCGGAGAGTTAGATTAATGCAGACAATATTTAAACAGTAGCACAAACTGCTGAAATTGTTTCTACATGGCAAGGGGATAATGGACAATGGTGAGTAAATTTTAATATCCACTAGCCTAATGGCGAATGCCTCACAAATCACATTCATAAGGTTGCCCTGCCCTGCAGTTTTGTAACATTGCTGACAATTTAGTTTTAAATTGAACGGGACGGACAGTTTAGGTGGCCTGAAAGTTTCACTATTTGGATCGGTTGGTGTTTGCGGTATGAGGAAAAGTCCGACGAGTAACGGCCACTAAATAAACATGTAATCGAGTAAGCTATTCCATGAGGAAGACATGCGTCTGCTGTTAATAGTAATAATTTTCCTAAAGGGAAGACACCAGAAAACTGCTAGGATAATGTTTATTTGGCTTCTTTTCTTTTATTTTATTTTGCTGCACTTGGGCCTATAGATATACACGTAAACCCTCGCATCAACTTTCCAATCAGCGCATCTTAAGTCGCAGTAGAATTTATTATATTTTTCGTTTTTTTCTGCCTATCTTTAACGTCTTACTCCATTATTTATTTTCATAAGCAAGTTGACAGCTGTAAGATAAATATGATAATGGACTGAACTGTGCAAATCTGTACGTTCTTATCTTTGTTTGCTCACTTCACAGTTTCTGAAAGTTGTTTACAGATCCCAGATTATTTTTTTTGCCGTGTTTTGTTTTATTGTACAATATAACCTGACTCCGAAGTAGTTTACCTGTTAAATTTTGGTTAACAGTAACACTGTTAATTATATAATAATTGTCCTCAAAACTAAGCTACAAGCACATAAAAAAATATTCAACACACACAAAAAATTAAGTGGAGTTTTGATTATGCTATTATTAGTAAAGGCCTGTTCAGACAAAATCTGGAAAACGAAACTGCAGCCAAAGTCTCAGGAAAAAATAGATTTTTTTTTTGAAAATCGGGGAAAAGACAGGAAAATTTACCATTGACTTAGTAAATCGAAACAAATCCTAGGCTAGTAGCGAATAATTTAAATTGTGCTTTAATACTTTCGAGTATTTTCGATGTAACTTCGATAAACCAAATCTTAGGCTAGGCTAGTGCCAATATCTGTGATGAAAATGTGTTTAGTCCCATCTGGACTAGTCTCTAAACAGCTATTTTCTGGGATGTTGGGGAACAGGATGCGGGTTCTCTTTCACTTCTCTTCACCGCGAACAGTGAGATTCACAACACACAATCCGCACACACAGATGCGCATACAGATCTGGACCCTGCACACACTTCGTGGATAGCTGCTAGGCACCATACTCGGACGGTGAGGGAAGGGAGATAGCACAGTTGCCCTATACTGCTATGCCGGATGACAAACAAAACCTCGCTATCGCGCGCAACCAAAACAGTTGGCGTGTGCGCTGAGAATGCGACAAAAGCTCCTGCAACGTTGACAGATCCCGCAGCCAAGACGCCAGCTTATTCCGCCCGCCTACATGCTTCCTACAATGCAAAAGTACATGCTCCGCGGTCTCATCAACCTGACACATAGTGCACAACGGTGATTCAACCCACCCAAACCGGAATTGATGAGCACGTAACCGCGTATGCCCGATGCACAGCCTGGAAACAGTTTTTGCGTCCTGGTACCCTAATCTGTCTATAGAGTAGAGCTCGTCATGCATTGCGGGTGATGGGCATAGAAACCTCTCGCGACTCCAGCAGAATCTCACTCTTGTTGCCATAATGCAAGAGACCACAACTTAACCGCTGCACGGCACGTACGTGCTGAGAGGACTGGAGCAATCTCCATGCAGTCACCTAGAGCCACTTCACGTGCAAGCCCATCTGACTGGACATTACTCTCAATCCCACTGTGGCCTCTGAACCACTGGAAAACAACTCGACTCCTGCGAGACACCATCCAGAATTTCCAGAGAATGGTGAACACTAGAGGATCAGACACCTCATTGCTTGCACGCCGTCTGCAGGAACCATAGACTCGAGAGCGAGTCAGTGTATAGCGTGAACGACGGCAACTCCAAATCTAGTGCTACATCTAGGGCAACAGAAACTGCAATAAGTTCACACAGGATGCTCGAGGTTACAGCCGAAACCCGCCGTGTAACACTAAGCTTCAGTGGCAGGACTGCAACCCCAATCCCTCCTGCACACTCCGCTGGGCGAAACGACACATTGCAATAGATGCCACACTCAGTGCTGCCTTGAGCAAAAAGGCTAGCAAGCTCTGAACACCATGTCCATGGTCTTAGCGACCGTGCACTAACACGTGTAGGAAGAATGGATCTCGCGTTTGCCGAGTGGCATTGTTCCGTAATGTAATGGTTAAAACAATGGAAAACAATCAAACTGATCGTTCTGGGTCCCGTAACTCCGGAATGGCTCGACCAATTGAAAAAGTGGTCTCCGTGGGGATGAAGGCTAAGAAAATTTCTGGCTTAGATCAGGTTTCAATTTTTAGGTAGGTGCAGTAGTTTTTTTTCTGAATCGGTGTCACACAAGAACAACAAGTGAACAGTTTTCAAATTTACGTGTGGCTCCCTATTTTTACTCTTGTACAGCATTGCATAATTTTTGGTATAAATATATCTTCGATACCTATCTACTATCTGGCCAAGTTTGATCGAAATATATATGAATGGGAACGGAGATATTAATAGTTTTAGTTTTGCTGGAGCGAGGACTTCAATCATATATATATCGCCGTGTATGATGAAGATACAAAACATTAAAACAAGCTAATAAACGACACGGTATGCCAAGGTACCACGAATTAGAAAACCAAAACGAGCTCGTTTGATGCTTACAGTTTAACTGAACCGAAGTCAAAACGGGAAAGCAACACTAATAAGCTTTCCTGTAAGGTTTCCGGTACCAGAACGTGAAACCTTTTAATTGTTTCTACTTAACGTGGCACAACGAAAACTAATACAACTGTAATTGGCATACTTGTTCTGAATAAAAACAAATTTAGTATTTTTCCCGCAACTTTCGAACTTTTCTTTATATATTTCCCCTCAGATGGCTCAAAATATTCAATTTCTCTGTACCAAAAACACAGCTGCTTAATAGGGACGGCTACTAATCTCAGCTGGAGCCCACAGGCACTTGACGTCTCACTACTCGTGCGCCACATGGATACAGAGTACTATACATTCATTATATGTTAGTACTCTGTATCCATGTGGCGTGCAAGTGACGAGACGCCAAATCCCTGTGCTGGAGCTTGTAGCCAGGATCCTCCCCAATAGCGCCCCATTAGAAAGAGGGGAAATCTGAGTTCGAGTCCCACTCGAGGGAGTTGTCTTTTTCTATTTCTTAGATGACTGTATTTTGTATCCTCATTAATGCAGACTGTTTGCTTCGTTTACCCTTTGATTTCTTTATTTATTTAGTGTACCATAAACCGGAACCTTTAATTCTTTGGTTAAATGTGTTAAAACATCTATATGGCTTTGATAATGTGATTTACTGTACCAAAATGTGCTGGCCAGGTACACAACAACTGTAGCAGAATTGCAGCAGAATAATACAAGAAAAGTTTCTCTCTTCCTAGTCTTTTCCTGAGGTAAACATCCGTGCTGTAACTCTTGCTTTGTATTCCACCGCTCGTTTCTAAATCATGTGTGAGAGAAGCTGCAGGTTTCCTGTCCTGGCTCCAGGCCAGTTGGCTTAACATGATTTAAACCCAATTTTACCAAAACAATAGAAGTGGCATTAACTTCCCGGCAACCGTGAGAACTGGCATGGCACCGGGACGGAGGGAGGCAGTACAGCTTACATAATTTCTACTCCACTTGGCCTTGGCTTGAGAAACTAAAATGCTTCCACACTTCTAGGTATTTCAACCTTACTGTTTTTTTTAAGCTAATGTCTACTTGTTGATCTAATCGTGACACAACTGTCATGATTCGGAAGTGGCAGTGGCAGTAGTGTAATTTTAACATCTAAAAACCGTCCCTAGTTTGAAAACTGGCCACGTGGGGACAGGACTCGTTACAAGTGGTCGTTTACAAGGCTCGAAATGAGTGGCATCGCAATTTGCACCTCAATTTTAGACATTTGCAATATAAAATTGAAATTTACATAGCAGTTTAGCAATGTAGCATCACGGCAAAATTCATAACTACGTCAATAAATCCTTTTAAAATAGGCCTAGCCCATTTACCATAAAACAACTAATAATTTAAAATATTGTGAAGCCAGTGGTTATTTGCGAGCACGGAGAGAAAACAACAGGTTAAGCCTAGCTTGTCTAGTACCATATTGAGAAAATCAACTACAGAGGAGGAATAAATGAATGCTCTTAACCCCATAGCAGTGTGTTTATTTTTGTACGTGCAATCAGTGAAGTTGTAGCATTCATTTACACGTAAGACGATCGCATCTTCTAGTTAATCCATCACGAAAGTTGAACGTCCTTTTGCCTGCCTTGAAGAAGAATTACGTTATTTTGTGATTGCTACACACATTTTAGTCTTCTGTACAGCCGAAACAGCTGAAAAGACTATAGCAAAGACTAACGGCCAGTTGTGGAATGACCGCTAAGCATCAACTCGCGATTAGTTTCTACGTAAAGTTCCTACATGTCGGTAAAGTCGTACTTAGGCTAAAGTCACACGTCACATTTCGACTTTATAACCGGTATTATAAAGTAAGCTCTAGAGGAAGCTTTAACGTAAAGTCGCTCGTGGGTTGTCTTCTCAACTGTTTTCGGGCGGCCTCTTAAGTCCAGGAACGACTTTACCATCTTTGCGACTTAAATAATAAAGTGGGACTTTAAGATAAAGTTAAAGTCTTGCTCTAGGCTTAAGCAATAGCAGCCGTTCTACAAGTCGGGGTTTGTTTATCTGTCCGTCGCCTTTGTCAACTCCAGAGCAGAACACGGCAAATTAAAACTTCGTTGCTTCCTTATAGTTAATACGTTTTCTCGACGTAACTCAATGAAATAATAACATTTGATTGTCACATTTAAACACGACAGGAAGACACGCAACTGTAAAAACAAAAGGATTCCGTTAATGACTCACATTAGCTTCATTTAAAATAGTCTCGACCAGTGACGGCGTCAGGACTGAATTTTTCGGGAGGGGCAGAGAGCACATCTGGAAACTGAGTGGGCCAAGGACTTGTTTTTCAAGGCAGTCGCATTAGGCACTTTCATCCTCTTTAATTCAACCTCAACGTAACCTAAGTTTCAATGCAGTCCAATTTTGTGTAAAATACGTCCCATAAACACACCAAATAAAGTAGGCTACACATACATTGCAAAGTTGTTACAAAAAAAAAATAAGTAAAATAAATAAAGGCTCAATTTATTCATTTGATTTCAAGATGAGCGTGCAAGTTTTTTTGTGATTTTGTTTTCTGGTGGTGACTTGAGTGTTGGGATTCGGGGGGTGGGGGGAAGCATTGCCCATCCTGGCCCGTCACTGGTCTCGACACAGTGTTCCATGGATGAATGGGCCTACTCTCAAACCAAATTCTCAGTTAGCTGCTACTTAGACGAAATTAGAATGGCAGATAAAAAAAATTAGGCGTAAATGCTGAAAATTAAGCCTTAAATCAATCGTTGTACCGTGTTGCATGCGTGAATAAGCCTACTCTGAACCCAATTCTCTGTTAGCTGCTACTTACGAAATTAAAACGGCAGGTAAAAATTAGGCCTAAAAGCTGACTATAATATATGCTATACCTAAAATCTAAAATTAGGCCTAAAAGCTAACACGTTTTTAACCGGCAATTGTGATGGTTACTACTTTTAAACTATATAATGCAGTGCGTGGTAGAGGTGTGCACCTCAACATTTTCGCAAGTGTACAGATGACCTGTTGCGACTAGGTAATCACTGCCGAGCTTGTTTATTTCGCTTAGCAATAATGCAACACATTTTTTTTCCGAGTCCTGCCTTTATGCTGCTCCTGATCTTGCGCATCGCTAACGCCTAAGCAAGAAGACATTTCAAAGTTTGTGTAGAATTCTCTCTCCCATACTCATGTGAACCAAGAATTTATTTCCTGTTCATTGCGCGCCTGCAGCATATTTTTGTAAACACCCCTCCCTCTCTCCTTAATCTAGTCGCCAAGAATTCCATGAATTAAAATGGTTACAGGTATTTTTTTTATTTTTTTATTTCCTGAAGACTGGTTTTGTGCAACACTTCGTGAATGTGTCGTGTAATAAATTAGGGCTTGGTTGGAGACAAGGTCAAATAGATAAAGTGGTGGAATTGCTTGCCATATCTAATAAATGTAGTTTATTGTAGCTCAATGGTATCTTGGCCTTCTCGTCCTTGACTACATATTGAAAGTCCCAAGTTGCCGTCACCATAGAAACCTTTGAACATCTCATTTGAGGCAGGAAAATGAAGTTAGTGCAGAATTGGACGGACCTAAGCTGCTTACCTGCAACCTTTAGTTCTGGTCTAGTGATTATTTTGAACGTTATTGAGTTTCGGATTTTGAAAATGCAATGCTTTGTTGTGCATGATAATTGCAAAGAAATTATCGTATATTTACAGGGATAGCCTAACTAAAGCATTAGTAAAACTGAGGTTCTCTAGATCCAGAACAAATTAGAAAGAAAAATCCAGGCTAGCATCCGTAACAATTATGAGTAATTTGGAATTATTTAGTGTACCTTTGTTGGTGACAACTTATTTTATTAGATTTGGTGTCATTGTGTATTTTTTTTAGTGTTTTTTGGCAAACACGTTCTATTTTTAGATTTTAAATTAAAGACTTAAACTTTGCTGTACGATTTTATAAATTAGGGATAGAAAAATGATGATGTATATTTATTTACTTTTGATCTGTTCGAAGCAAAACTTGTTCAGGATTCCCAACGAGTTCTTGCTGTTCAGCTTAATCTTTCTTTTGAAAGTAAAATGAAAAATTGTCAAATTTGTTTATTGAACAATTTTCAAACATTTTAAGGTTCGCGTGGGAGGGGGAGGGGGATTAATTTACCATTTGGTGTCATTACTTCAGAAGACTGAAAGTTTGCAGGAATCATTATCAAGTTGTGCTAAACTGCAATTTGAAAATTGGATTGGTGGGAAAAATTGTAAAATCTTATTTAAATTTTTCAAAGTACATTTGTTAAAAAAAATTAATTGTAGAACACGGAATAACAAAAAGATGTGAAACAAACTCACAAACTCGAGTAAAAACAATAAAATTATTGCGATATTGAACCCAAAAGCTGTAATGAACGTTAACACAAATCACATCATATTGTGCATAAAGTGTAATGTTCAAAAGAGGGTATGCGAAAAACGTAAAAAAATTAAAAGTAAGTATGTGAAAAAAATATTAAAAGTAAGAATGTGAAAAAAGTTACCCTACCAGGCCAGCACCCCTGTACCGTTATCGATTAGGTACCATAGTGAAAGTTGGTTGCTAATGAACTACCTTTAACTTAATTTAGTTAGTATCAGTAACTGGTAATTATTTAACAATAAAAATAGGTCCCATGTAATTCTGAATAAAATGCTCAAGTTGTCTTTTGCCTGGCAGTAAGGTGTCAGACATGAAGATATACGGCATGTGCAGAAAGTGAATGTTGGTGTTGACAGTGTCGCACTGTTTTGCACGTGATGCATGTCCCATTTAGTGGGTCAGTGAGACCATTGTAAAAGGATTGGTGCCAAGTGTGGTTTTGGACGCTTGAATCACTGGGAGAAAGTTTGAAGGTTTTGATTTGGGGATGCGAGTCCAACCCAAAATAGCACACGACCACCTACCTCCAAGACGTATTTGTGGAGCATCACAAAAAAAAATAGTGGATCTGGCCTTAGTACGATGAATGCCACATTGCTCGTGTTTGCCTATGCTCTTGTACACACTTTCCTACTGTTGATTTTTTTTAAAGTGAATACCTGTCAATGGTGTTAGTGTGTTTACTTGAGCAAGCATGGAGACAGGAAACACCTGCTGAGAGCGAGAGAATGTAAAGAATGTTCAAGAATGTAAATTGGCAAAAATCGTACAGATCATTAGTATCCAAAGTAGATATTTGTATGAATTATAGGTTTTCCATATCCTTCGTTTTTCTTTTGGCATACGAATTTGGAATCTCTGCCGTCGTCCGTCACGTGCACTATCCCAGAAATAGAATTGAGTTGTAAAAACAACATTATAATGTGTGTAGATTAGATTAGCAGCGAAGTCTGGCAATCAACTTGCAGTCGTAGTCTTTTAAATATCTTAAAGCTATGAAACGACCTTTAATGTTAGGTCCCATTAGCCTTAAATCTCAATATTTTACTGCGAGGAAATGTGGATAAAAGTTGTTGGGGGGGAGGGGGGGCATCCTTTGTCATTATGCACATAAAATAAATGTTAAAAATCGAATTTTCGCCTGGATGGAGAAGACGTCCCAGCGAAATGTCGGTTGTTTTTGTGTTTTATGTGTGGAAGTATCCTGTGTGAATCAGCTCGGTTTTGAACCATAGTGAACGTTTTAGAAGCAGAAACACAACTATACAATAAGGGGAGGGAGGCTTTGGTTGAGCTGGAGAAATCGCTAATCGTGTTAGGGACCGAGATATTGAATTCAATCGACCAGAATAGACCCATTGCTGCTGAATGAGCCTGGTAGTCAGGCTTTCCAACTCGGTACCCAGACGATTTACAGTCCCGAAAATCTCGGGTTTGCGAGCCAGAGACCCGGCTTTTTTGGGTTAATATTGTGGTGAAATGGAAGTTCCATTTCAATTTTCAGCTCCGTTATGGAGCGTTTTTGCTTTATTATTTTCGTGTTTTAGTTAATAAAGACAATATTGTGATGTGAGTGACTACGTTGCCCCGGTGATGAAACTCAGGCAAGCAGGAAAGCCTCCTCGTTCGCCCATTGCCATAGCAACCAGCGTTGTTGCTTATTTGCTTCCTATTATTGCTCTGCTGGTAGTTACGCGAACGTGAACCTTGAGACATTGCTAAAGTTGATGCAAGATAATTTTAAACGAAAGGATTTGTTTAAGAAGTTTAAGAAATTTAAAAAAAAAGTTGGTAAAAGTTAATAGTTTACTTCAAATATTTTTTAATGTAATAATAGCAATTTTGAGAGGTGAGACTACGAACTCCCGTTGCATCTTGTTCGATTTTGATAAAAACCTGGGTTTTATATTTTTCAAACCGAAAACCTGGGTTTGGTATTTAGAGTCCGGTTTGGAAACCTCTCGTACTACCTTAGCCGTGGCCTGCATTAACTGGCAGGCATATTTCCGTCGTCCCCTTTCCAGTTGCAAAATTTAAACTGAACTGTTGGTATATACTTTATGCTTTATGCATACAAATTCAGTCATTTGTTTAAGAACAAGTTTATACAGATGCAGATGAATTGGTACAAGCACAATTTAAAACCGTCAAGGCTTTAATTGCTTTGTCATATAAATAAAGAAAAAAATTAAAACTGTGAAACGAATTCTTAACCAGGAATGGAACTTTTGAATATCCTGTTTTGAAAGATAACTGAAGAAATGTACACTTTGGTGTTACACACTGTAAACAAGCCACCATGGCGATATACATACAATTTCCTGGTACCATAATCTTGTTTACCTTTACAATCTTTATTGGAAACTCTATTAGGTACCATATTAATCTCGAAGTTTGGTATGTATTGCTTGCACTTAACGATCAGCACCACTCACACCCAGATAACTGCAATTCCACGGATAAAAAAAGTATAATATATGAAACCACCATAACGAAGGGTTTCATATACTATATCCGGTAAACAATACGGTTTTACCTAGAAATTTGACGTTCACACTTTGGGAGAGGGTGCATATTATCACACTAGCATCTATGTCATTGAAATGTTAATGCAGCATGTACACTTGTGTGAAATTTGACCACTGAAATCCATGACTGGCTGGCTTTTGTGCTTGTTTCAGATGTTATTGTCTGTTGTAAATTGTGTTTTTTTTATTCTTTTTTTTTTTTTCAACGACGTAAATATAACTAGGTCAGATTATTTGTTTATTCTCCTGAGACCCAGGTGGCTCTTTTTTTCTTCTTAAGTTCTGAGGTTATTCATGAAATTCGAACCGGCGTTCACTTGGTTTGTAGATGACGACCCTGATAATTGAGCTGTGCTTGCTCCTCAGGATCGCTGGGACCCAAATCCTGCAGTCCACCTGGAAACGTACTTTTTAACCCCATCCTGTAGATGTGCAGTGTAATATACACCCTGTTTCAGGAGGTTGATGAGTAATTAGAGAAACGTAAAGGTGAATGTATCCTGCTTCAACCATGTACATTCGAACTTTTCTTTAATTGATATCGAGAGATAAGCATTGTTAGTCAGTTTATTTTTAAACACTTTGTATGCCATTGCATAACAAAAGCATTTTATACATTCAGAAAAAATTCCATATTTGTAATTTGTTTGGTACCATTTCTTGCCACCAGATTCTGTTGTCAAAGCAACTGTGTGAACCTAATAATTTGTATGTATGCATTTTAAATTTATGTTTTCCAGAAGCAGCATTCGTCTTGACACAAAAAATTTTACATCTGAAAATGCAAAAGTAGTTAGAGTCCCGCAGTTCTTGACAACACTATCTGGAGAAACGGAACCAGAATGAAAACATCGAATTCTTTCTTAGTGTATAAAATGCTTTTCTGGGGTTCTTTTTGTGTTGAAGTCTTTTAAAAGGCTTATATTGTTTTCTTTAATCAGGAATACTAAATTTCTCATCCATGCTGATTGTATTTTATACATTTATTGTTACACAAGTCTTATGACTCAAGCAATTGTTTGCAACTGTTACTTGCTTCACTGAGGAAATTGAAGGAAAAAACTTAATGGTGCAAGACAACAGATGGCCAAACCATTGTATTGGCAACCATTTGCACCAAGTTGCAAAAGGAAGATGCCCTCAAATGGATCCTGTCTGTGCCTTTAAACCAGACAGACTAAACACCAAACTCGAATTATTGAATCTTTTCTCAGAGACCTGTAAATACCTTGTTTCCTCGAGTAATGGCCAGGGACTTTGTTTTTATGACGTTCGTTACCCTGCGTTTATTATTTTTGGCAGCTGATCAACTGAACATATATCCGTTGTTGTAGGCTAAAACAGACGCTTTGTAAAAGCTTAGTAATTAACGCGAAGTTTATTCTGGAATTGCACGAAACCAGAAGCACATTAAGAACAAGGAGCGAAGAAATCCGATCCACTGCATTTGCCAAAATCAGGTGCCTGCTCACCCCTTTAATTTGCAGCCAAATTTGAAATAATGGCTTGTCTGACTCGAACCTGCATCATCACCTCCTTAGATTTGCCGGACCAAGCTATGATCATGTGAAACCAAGCTATGGAATAATACCTTGTAAGGTGGGCACATTTTGTCGTACGAAACGTTGCCAAGTTGGACACTGTCAGTAATTCATCATACGCTGAGTTACGGCATAATACCTGTTGTTAGTACAGGAACTGACGAAATGCGACTGACGTGTTTGTTGCTTGATATCGCAATATGGTTTGACTGTAAAGTGATCAAACCTGCATTATGAACTTGGTCTTGTCTCCAACAACATTGTAAAGTGTACCCGGCGCTAATTAACAGGATTTTTATTTTACCATTCTAAAACCTCTTGCTTATTCGAGGAAATAGGTAATCTCCTTACACTATGACAACATAAAAAACACACTATTTCCGTTTTTTGTGTGGGCGTAAATGCATTGTTCTGAAGGATGTTTACGTCCAAACAACAGTTGCAATGGGTGCCAATATAATCAAATTCCCAGCCAGTAATGGTTACTGCTAGATGGCAGCAGCAAACCAAAACCAAAGACATCCATTTGGCCAATCGTCACAGGATCTGTGACCGACCGTCGCTATGGCAACCAACCCCTCAGGTAAACGCAAGATTTCATATATTTCGTCATTGGCATCCAACCAATGACTGACAAGTCGCTATGAAACCGATAGCTGAAATGCAAGATGGTGGCAGGGGCAGAGAACACTTTAAAGCACAGATTAATGCTCTTTGTTCAGGAACGTCTCTGCAACATGGTAATTGTATAGAAAAGTTAAAAAATGGTGACATAATTTCTTGAATAAAATACGGAAGCTCAATACGATGGTTGATGGGATGGTTACCTTAGGTTTGACGCGGAAGCGTTCTAGCTGAACTCGTTCTGCAGCGTTGATTGGTCCATCGTTGGTTGTGCCAGTGTGACCAGGGGGGGGGGGTGTATTTTTTTAGTGATGTCGTTCGCTGCCATTTTTAGTTTTTGGACTGATTCAGATTGCCACAACAAACTAACGACAAAGAATAGAAATGGCAGCAAACGACAGTACTAGCAAGAATCGCCTATACAATCAACGATGGACCAATCATTGCTGTTGAATGAGTTGCTAGAACACTTACGTTTTAAACCTCTGTCACCCATCATATTGTGCTTCTATAATATATTTAAATAATTATGTCACCATTTATTATAGTATCATTCTTTTAGCTGTTCTCGACAATTATCATACTGCAGAGATATTCCTGAAAGCAAAGAGTGTTGTTGGTTAATTAAAGCCTCGACTTGTCGGCCATTGGTCAGTTAGTGGGTGACGTCAGTCCTCGTACGGAAAATGTGAAGACTCGTGTTTGCTACAAATGACTGTGAATGCCTACCTGAGGGGTTGGTTAGTCGTAATGTGTCAGTCGGAGATCTTGTAGGCAGTGTGCATGGGTTATAAGTCGGTCGGTCGTGGTGTTCTGAACCATCCCTTGGGGTTAAATTACGAAATGGTATCAGCAGTGTTTTTCATCCGATCTTGTGCATAGGATAGAAATTGACTAGCTTTTGCTCACTCGATCCACACACCTTGCTTCAGAAATGTGAATGCTTGACAACCTTTTGAAACCTACAGCTGTAGTTTTTCGGAGCATCCAGCACGCTGAAGTGAACCATTTTTGAACTCTTTCTTTCGCTTTACTCGTGAGGAGTATGATAACAACAAAATAAGTCGTCCTTTTAGGTTTTCTTTTCATTTTGCAACCAACTTTCTTTCTGATAAGTTTGCCGGAATGGTAATCTGACTAGTCTGTCTGATCGAACTTGATCATGTCCCAGCTTTCTGAGAGATATTTCGCATATTTGAGCGCCAAAAATCATGTTACAGTGTTGGAAATTGGCATTTTAGAAAGCGTAAATTATCTTTCATTTGGTGCTACTGTCACCTTTTTAGGTGTCTAAAATGCGGAGGAGCAGAGGTACAAAGACCTTACTATTTTGATGATGCAGTTCCATTATATAAATATATTTCAAAAAGTAGTTAATACTACAAACTACCACGCAAGATCTGTAAATTGTAGTTGCAACTAGTTTTATTTAAAAGTAGTTAGTTAGTAGTTGAAACTGTTGGTTTTTTTTTTACTGTAGTTAGTAACTGTAGTTTAATTGCTTTTTTAGTAATTGTTGGCCATCACCGGTAACAGGATTAACCTGAGGAAACATTTTATGGTTAAAGAGACCCAGCCGAGTCCCTTTCACAATGTTATATAGTGTTTCACCCTATGCGATTTGCTGAGCTAATAACTCTCAAACCAATCAGTTAATCATCAAGTTGGTGGTTTTCTCAAACATGAGCCTTTGCCGTCTACCGTTGAGGTCTGAGACATGGGAATTTGGCTTAATGGAAACCTAAAGCCCTCCCTCCAATGTCAAAAAATTTGCGCCGCGGCTTTACGACACTCTGCAATCGCATCTAGGCGTTTCACTTTGGGCTGCATTGCTAGGTTTGGGCGTTTAAGGTTTTTGTATGCCCCATCCTTGAGTACGCAACTCCGGTCTGGTCTCCGCATTTAGCCAAGGACATTGACCTCTTGAAGAGAGTACAGCGTTGATTCCCAAAGTACTTGCCTGGCTTCAGCGAAATCGACTACGGAAACCGACTTAGCAAGGTAAGTCTTGAGCTGCTGGAACTATGCCAAATAAAATTCGATCTTATGTTGACATATAAGATACTACTTGGATTGATCATTCTGGTTTTCGATCTTTCTCTCCGCAAAATTTGTACCAGGGGCCACATTCTGAAGCTTGCCGTATTAATCTTAGCGTCTCGACTGTCGTTGGTATTATTTTCACTTACTGATTGTTTTTTCACTACGGAATGCCCCAACAGTTTCTATCTTTTGCTGGTTACTGGCTTTTGAACCGTTAAATGTTTTTCTTAAGTGCCCCCTGGCCCCCATGCAAGCTCTGTCACCAACAGCCCCCCCCCCCCCCCACCCCTATCTTAGGAACGGTATTAGTGGCTTCCTTGCCTTTTCATCCCTCCACGTAATATGTAGAAAACCACTATAGTGTTATTATATATTATTGGTATCTGTAAACAAACACCATTCGTAGCAACCAAGCTAGAAAAATGTTATAAGCAATGCTTTCAGATGCGTACGCAAACTGTCCCTGGTAGGGTAGGGGCAATTGAACACATTTTTAAAAAACTTTTTTCGGGGGGGGGGGGGCTTCGCGACTTTTGTACCTAGTTGACCCTGTTTTTGTTATCTCCCTCTTCCCTGATAAAGAAGAGCAAGGGCTTAAAACAAAAAGTTATTGGGGTACGTGGCCCAATGTGCATACGCCCTTGACTGCTTTATTTGTACATTTTGTGAATTGTTGCTTTAAAGGCCTACAGCTCTGTCTCCACCACGGACGAGTATTGATTTGTGGCGTCATGAGAAGGTCGATGATCTCTCTGTTGGCAGCCTCCTTTTCAAGGGTAGCCTTCTTTCCTCTCCAACTTGCCCTCTTCTGGCCTTCAATACAATGTTAGCCCTGTTTCTTCTCGGCTCATGTGATACATCTTTCTCTTTATTCAGGCATTAAAGGCTATCAAAACAATTCGTATTCCCCATTCCCTTTGGTTGCATGCACGTTGGTGATAAAACGTACAACATGAGAACCCATGGTTAGCAATAAACCGATGGCTTTTATTGCATTCATATGCACGCACATGCATTTGATTTACCATTGCTTTCATTCATAAGCATAATCATAACGGCACACTTTCTCGTATTCTGTGGGGTTGTTGAAAAAAGCAAAATGAACTGGATCGTGGGTGTGTTGTTAATATTACGAGAAGCTTTGGTTTATTTCACCCTGCAATGCTTAGTCAAAAAAAAAGCTCTTGACCATTAACCCCCCTTTTTTTACACAAAATCCTTTGTTTTTTTTTTGGTTTTTGGATGTGCCTGTTGTCCAGTTGTAGCTTGTGTTGTTACACTGGCTTCTATCTTCTTCTTAAGTTGCTGTTTTTGTGTGTTTTATTAACTAAAATATTTTAAAACTAGGAATGTAATTAAGATCTCTCGATCATAATTACTTGGCCAACCGAAAGATGCTATAATACAGAAGTTTATATTGTATATTCTCATTTCCATCTTACATAGCAATTCCTAAATATATATTTTAATTTTTCTTTTTATAAATTTCTTGGAGCCTTAGGTCATTTGAACGAAACTGTCTGTAAATAAAAATTATTAGACGTTGGTGAAGGAGAGAGAAGTCGAGAAATGGGATGGGCAACCCCCGATCACTGCAGGTAACATGAGATATTGTTCGAGTTAGCCAGAATGGATCCCATATCTGCTGAAGGAGACTGCTAGTCTCTCACACTACCCTAGTCCACGCAAGACTTTGCCAGATTCCCATTCCAGTCGTCGACCAGACTAGCTTCTCCAACCATCTGCACTACATGTACAACACAAGTCCATTTGTCATGATAGGTGTCATTGTGATCGAGATGCAATGGGGAAACTGTGGGCCCTGGTCCATTCATTCTTTTATTCTGGATGGAATACGTTGTCTTAAAAAACAATCCTTCTACTACTGCCATCCTATCTTCTAATAAAACGTATTGAGCCGTCTCGGATCAACCTGTGATTGACGTTAACCGTATGTTATCAACAAAGAGAGAACCGTCACCAACCGTTCATAAATAAACACATTCACGTATAAGTTGTTCCGGACCAAAAAAATGTATCGCACATATCATTAATTAGTTATTGTCTTAGCTAAATGGTCACATTAGATTGGTTCTGTGTTTTTGTTGTTCATTGTAGCACATTTCATTTGCTTACTTTACGTTTCACCGCAGTATGGAGAGAGATCAAGTTATGAGTAGCAGTTAAACGTGAATCCAACTACTGCAATGCAATAGATTGACCCAAAACCAAAACTGGTATAACAGAAGCTGCCAAGTTTCCAAAAGGGTCAGCTTTGGAAGTAGCGATATCATTCAACCAAGGAAAGACCACCAAGGTTAACCATATTAACTAACAAACCTGGTGCATTGCCCTCTTCTTGAATTTTTTTTGACCCAGGGATAATTCTAGGTATCTGCAAATGTTGCGGATTGCATAAATGTTAATGTCTGAGCCATTGTATTGTGCAGTTCGAAGTTAACATGTTTCAACAGTCTGAGAAAGTAGTGGGCGATGCGCCAAGTTTGCTGGCTAATACCATTAACCTTGGCGGCCTTTCCCTGGTTGAATAATATCACTACTTTCAGAGGCCGACCCATTTTGGAAACTTGACACTTTCTCTTATACCAGTTTTGGTTTTTGGGTGGATAGCATGACTTTTATAGTACTGTAAAGATATGAAAAGACCATACCATCTTTTCTTCATCGCGACCTTTTTTTTCTGGAGAATTTTATGTATTAAATTATCTCTTTGATAATTTCACATTTGTCATTGCCCAATTAGCGCTGCATCAGCCTATCTGGAAGTTGGATTTTCTCACTCAATCAGCGCATCCCCCTTCAGTTGGTTTGTTTATTCCTGCTCCTTTTCCCTTACACTATCCACAATTTGCAAAATTTTCGGCCGCATTGCGATTTGTCCTCGACATTTTGACGCTTAATATTTCCGCTGTGTGAATATTTTTCAATTAAATTTGGTATGTAAGCTCTGCAGGACTTGGTCAACAAGAATATCAAATTTCATTAAAATCTGCCGAAGCAAATCGAAGATCTGGAATTAAACCATGAAATTCGTTTTGGGGTTTTCCTGTTATTGACGTTTGGAATCTTGACTGCTTCTTTTATACTAGTTTTAGGTTCTATCTGCCTTTCTAATTCATATCATCATTCTAGACCTTCATCTATAAAAAAAAGTTTTTAATGCACGATGACTAAAGCACACCCTTCTGGTGAAATGAAGACCTACTTCTTAAAAAAAGTTATTTTTTTCTACTTTACTGGCCCATGTGCTTATGCTCTGCTTCTTAGTATTACACGAAGAAACAACAGTGGAGCCAACTAGGGAACAGTTAAGTATGACAAGTGAGCAGCAGTTATGACCTGGGTTCAATTCCCGGACTGATAATGGCGCGCAAGTTTTTTTTTTCGTCATATTTGCTGCTCACTTGTCATTCTTAACTGACAAAATGGAGACAACGTTGTGTTCCTTCATGTAATACTAATATTCGTAGCTAATTTTCATTTCTTTGATTTGGATTTTGCTTTCAACTATTTGTGCAATAAAAGACAGTCTCGGTGAGCCGCATCTTTACAACAACAGTGTATTTTAACAATTATTTACTGAAACGATTAGCGTTTAGTGCACTTAACGTATGTTATATCTGTTGGTGGATGACAACACAGCAATGGTTAAAACAATAATTTTGCACTTAGGTGCCACGGCCACGTGCTTCTAGCTGCAACCCCCGGTTTAGAAAAGGCTCTTCCCATGCCACTCTTTCCCTGAGTGTGTATAAAAATTTAGATTTTGCAACTTTCCCTAGCCAGCTGTGAAGGTGTCTTTATATCCTACTAAAATTAAAAAGGAAGCCGTCGGATTAGCTAGTTAGCTAGTCACACAAAATCAACGATATTGAGGGTACTTTTTTCCCCCATAAAGGACACCTTCCCACACTTTAATGTTGAAGTTTTCTTCGTTCCTACATACACGATTTCAACGACTTGCAAAGCTTTCTACAGCATGGGGAATTTTCCCCATTAGGCTGAAATCTGCTAAACTCCTTTTACAGTTAAACCACCAGTCAATGAACCGTTTTTTTTTTTACAATTTAAAACAACAATGTAGCTGACAACAATTAGATCTAGAAGCGCGCTATTATATTTTCATAAGGAGCACACAATCAATACTTACACTAAAAGCAAAACTATAAAACAACCAAAAGGGGTGATATCATACAAAAACCCCATAATGGGTAAAGGGACCCATCAAGTTTTTGCCATAGAAAGTAGTAATATCAAAGCTAGAATGGCTGCCACCAATTTTTCCGTCCCAATTCTGATCACTCAATCTTAAACACACCTCGGCATTGTCAGTTAATCTTGAATGATCACTGTTCGGACCACAAACTTAGTGGCAGCCATTTTGGCTCTGATATCACTACTTTGTATGGCAAAAACATGATTGATCCCTTTACCTATTATAGGGTTTTTGTAAGATTTTATTTATTTGGCGGCAATACACTACAGGGTCTAGCTAAAAGAAATTATTAAACGGTTATTCATTTTCAAAGCGGTGCTGTGACTACTACATCATCATGAACCTGCTCACATCATTATTAATTAACGAATTTTCTAGTGTCCATTTTCATTCAGCAATGATCACACTTAGAAATAGTAATCTTGATTTACAAAGAGAGGGAGAAATAGACTTGAAAAGAGTGCGATGGAAAGAATGACACATTTCGTCCGACATCTGTGAGTCTTATTTTTTCGTATTTTATGTTGGTCAATATGCGTACATTCCAATATAAATTATGCCAAATATCCAGTCTCACTACCTCCTCTGGCACCATTTTGGTTAATTGGTTATTGGTGGAGTGTTCTTATTAGTGTATCTCTTTTTTTTTGTGTGTGAGACAACTAAATCAAGTTTCGACTGCCAGTTAAAGAGATATACCGCCCAGCGCTATTTTTTTTCGATCCACCACATCAAGTACGACCCCAAATGTCTATTTCCTTACCGTTAGTCAATCCGTTTTAAAATGTGGCGTCTAGGAGAGTTTCCGTTAAATAATTGCTAACTTTTATTTACTGTATCCTACACGTATATGATGCTTTGCGCGCTTACAATAATCATGACGTTTCGTGTCTGCATGTGCTAATTTTCTAATAATTACCATGAAATTTAAACGACTAATGGGGTAAAAATTAGAATTAATTATTCCAATAGATCACCGAAGCAAAATTATAAGACACTAGCCTAGAAAATTATAAATTGTGATGTTAAAATACGAGAATCTCCGATTTGTGACGACACAGTCTTTAACTTGATGCCGTTTTCTGTACTATTCCCAAAGCCAACCGAGACAGCAGCTACCATTCCTCTTTGCGAGGAACGCAGCTACCACCCCAGCCGACCGTGAGTCTAGTAATGCACGGATGACGATCTGCGTGTAGCTGTTATAAAGCAGGCCGGGTGTCCCTTTAAATCAACTAATTGTCAAGCAGTAATTTCTCCCACATTTTTTACTGGGTGAAGTGAGTCGAACTAACAAATTTCAGTTGATTGTTTTAAGAATGAGAATCAGAAAAACAAAAGCCCGACATGGATGTTCCGTGTCTTTGGGGCATACGTTTCTTTTTCCCGTTCCGTGGATATTATTTATTTATTAGTACTTCGATTACCGATGCTGTGTACAGTACATTCGTTTATTTTTGGAGTTAGCATTTACTTTCTCCATTTATTATTTATCCAGGGAATACAAACACATACTGACTCGCAAAGCACCTCAATTGACGATGTGACCTTGTTGGGCCATAGCAGCACCAATTTAATATTATTATGTGGCCATCGAAGTGTCTGGCACGGGAGTGTTTCGCCGAGATGCGTTTGCGTCGGGATGGCTGGTCTCCATAGCAACTGCGTCTGGTGCACTGCCAGGCAGCCACCTAGCCTTGCTGCCCTTTCTGCCACTCGCCTTGTGTAGAGAAAGAGAGCATTGCCCTTGCCTGTGTGTGCGCCCACCACTCTGTGCCTATGACTCTGCTTTAATGGATGAAGTTGTAGGAAGTTTAGCGGCGGAAAGGTGCAGTACTACTCCTAATCAACTCCTTTTTTTTTTAATGCCGTATTTTCCTTTTTGAGCGATAAAAAAATGTGTGGAGTATTTTGTTATAGATTTTTGCTCCTGCGGCTTAAGCCACTAACTAGTCCGGTAATCAATAGCTTTAGTGCATATGCTACCATAACTAGCATCACACATGAAGGGTGGATTATGGCATTTGGTGTTGGTTAAATTGGATGAAATCCATGACTAGCTCTAACAATAATACACTCGATTTTCCGTTCATTAAACACATTATTCGCTTTTACACAGTGTACCTGTGTGTTAAGCGGAAAGCGTTCACCTGTAAAATAGCCGCTTGTAAGCTGGCTCGTAAAATTCCAGGTAAATGTAGAGGGATGGAATTCTTTTTAAATCCACCCACGCATGTGTGTGCTATTTTAACTCCGTATTGAATTGTTTTTCTGCGAATTTGGAAACGGGTGATTTTTGTAGTGGGTGTTGTTGAATGGTGAGCCATCAGCTTTATTTCTTTGTTAGGCCTATAGCAATAACGATTTGTGCCGCAGCAGCCAGCCAGTCGGGCGGGCGGTCGGTCGTCGGGCAGCGTGCAACAGCTTCGTGTTATGGAAGCTATATTGGGAGGGAGGAGTACGGAAGAAGAATAAGATGGGCAGCCAAGCAAGTCAGCTGCCTGTTTAACTTGCAAATCATCCCCACTGGCTGTTTGTTGGATTGGGGTTTTGGGGCAAGCTCGAGGAGTGGTGGTTTTTGTTGTGGGCTATGGCTTGACGGACACTTGTGCCATATTTGCTATGAAGTTCAATGCCATTCGGCGTTTCTCTTCCACCTTGTGTTGCTTCATGCCTGTGCCGAGTGCAGCCAAGTCTCGTGTCGCTCAAGACCATGGTCTGTCCATATGGTATGACGTCCCGCCGTATGTCATGTATGTATTTTGCTTTTACCACTGTTTGGCACAGGCATGCCCCTAGACGCCTTCTCGGACGACTTGTAACCTCTTCGAAAAATGCACTCCACCCTCCTTTCCGTCACCATGCACTGTAGGTATTTGACGCACGGACGCAATTGTTTGATTTCGGGGTGGATGTTGGTTTTGGGGCCTGATGCAGCATTTTATGGCTGCTAATTAGTGCCAGGCAGGCACTAAAACTAAATGATGTCCGCTAGCTGGTTCTTGCTCCTCTCCCAGCTGTTACTGCTAACGATTAGGTTTTGAGACACAATCATCCTTGATTGGCACTCATGATTTGACGAAATCCATTCATCTTCTTTTAGCACGCACTGGCTATTGTGGGTAACATAATTAAGTGTTGCTATCATTTTAGTTTTAACTTGTAAAGACCTACCAGATTTAGGGCTCTCACCTATCATTCATAAAAAATCCTTTATTTGACGGAAATGTCATAAATTTGTCAAGAAATTGTCATACATTTTTGTTTTGTGCCATAAATATCATAAAATAACAGAAATTTCTAGAAATGCCACGAAAAAATGCGCACTCGAACTTCCATTACAAGTTGGCCATAAGAGAAGTCAATATTTTGAAAAACGCTTTGGCTTTGGGGGGGGGGGGGGACTTGCCTTCCACGCAGCTTGTAATGTATACAAGGTATGAAAGCTAACTTCTGTAGTTCCACACTTTCTAAAAAAAAGGTCTGTGATGCAAATTAGGTTTAAACCACATCTTTGAATATTTTCAAGAACATGTGGTATACAGGTCTTTCCTTTTTTTGAAAGAAATTTATTTAATCTGCTTATTTATAGGATATCTCATCCATATAATAGCCTGAGTAGTCGTAAGAAACGCTGATTTTGGGGTGAGAGGGTGGGTCAGATTATTTTTGGACCTTAGGTGTTGGGGGAGAAGTGTCATTGCAGGTCATATTTTCATTTTGTCCAATTATCCCCAACGTCAAGTCGCCATGTGTGTTAAAAACGAAAGAGTGGGTTAAAAATGAAAACAAGATGTTGATTTGCCATAAAATAGCAATCAAATTTGGATTCGTTTTCTCATAAAGTTAAAAAAAAAAGATTCAGGCATGAGAGCCGTGCAAATTAACGCATGCTTTTCCTGAGAGATTGGCTGTCTTTTTCTTTCTTCCTGTTTCGTGAATTTCATGTGCCGTACGTCTAATAAAACGTAGCTATACATTATCGACTAACAAGGTATGGTGGGATTTAGTGCAAAAATCAGTAAAATTAACGAGGTAACTGTAGTTGCCCTTTAATTAAAATCTTTACAAAAATATTTTAGCTCTTATTCAAATCAAATGTAGTGCAGGGTGTTGTTGGTTATTACTAAATTACTGTGATTTTAACTACCTTAAATTGCAACGGAAGTTTTCTAGGGAATAATTAACTCGGAAAACTGAAAGTGTTTCTCCCACGATGTTATAAAATTATTACATCTTGTACACCTCACTACTTTTATGCGTGCTATGTCACGTTTTGCCAAAAGATATTAAACTGGCTACGTACCAGCAATGCATTACTACTTTGCAGTATTGTCGACTAACAGGCGGGTTGGCCACTTAAGCGATCCTTCCTTCCCTCCCTGGCCACAGGCCAAAATTAAAAGAAGAACAGATGAAAGAAAGATATGATTGAAACATTCATCATTAAATTAAGTTGATTTATTTAAAAGATTTGATTCTTTTTTTGGTCCATTGGATATTTTGGGTCATTTTGAAAGTAAAACAACTAATGGAATTTGAAAAATATTTAATAGAACTCTTACTTAAAATGTTTAGTCATCCATAACATTTCTAAGATTTAATTAAATGTAGTAAAGAGGGTACAAGGCATGGATGCTAACAATCAATAAAGAAAAGCACTTTTAAAATACCTGAGTTTGATGTTTGACAACGTAAAAGAAATGGATGCTGTAGATTAATTAGCTTTCGTTAACGCTTCTTCTTTTCTAATGCTTACTAAAAACTGTTACTCCAGTCATCATTCAGAGTTAAAACAATAGGTTACCAAGAAGGGAAGTCTGAAAACTTGGTCGAGTCAAGGCCATGGTACCATTATACTGTGACCAAATTTTGTGTATGGGAGATAAAACTAGCACAAAGGAACTGTTATTTCGTTTTCCTTTCAAAGATTAGGACGCTAGGTGTCACAATTTTCGATTTCTAGTGCAGTGCTATGAAGTCCATAAATGAGTAATACGTGGAGGATACGGCACGTGTTGTTCAACGTGTTTCTTTAATGTCCTCTTACCTGTTTTGCCATCGCTTTTTTATGGGGTGGTTGGGGGCACCATCTTTCAGTATTATATTCCGATGTAAGTTATTATGAAATATAGATTTGGAAGGTTTAACGAAAGTTGTGTTTGGTCAGTAAATCGTCTCTCAAATGTAAAAAAGCAAAAACAAAAAAAAAAAAACACTTCAGTCGCAAGACCTTCCTCTTTCTACACACTAATCACAAAATATGTCATTAGAGTTTTGTTGTCGACGTTAGCACTAAATTTGTCAATTCAGTACATAAGTCCTCATAAACAAAATATGAGTGAATAACACGTAGTGTAACTGTAACTTTATCAGCCACATCAACATATGATTCGAAAAAGATCGACTGAGACAGCTCACGTGTCGTCTTGGCTCCAGCTGGCATGTATTTTGTAAATTCCTGTCATTAGCGGTGGGTTAACATGTAATAATTTATTCATTTATAATTGCTTTACTTTTTTGCCTTCATATTCCTTCAAAATATTCTTTTATGAGTAGAGTTTGTTGTCATAGGCTACATCAACCTTATATTTTATGCAGTAAGAATTAATAATGCTGGTCCAACCTGAGCTGATGATGTTGATGCTAAGCTGTTGGTTCCCACTCATCGACAGTACTGATGTATAACGAAAATAGTTTATGATGCCACTAAATTTGTAGTAGTAGTGTGAGCATCTAAATATAATCAGTCTAAACTTCAGTTTAACCTTAGGAGAGAGCCGCTTAAAGTTCCATGCTCCCAAACAAAGTACGTAGGTAGCAGCAGCCTAATGGTCAAAGTTGTGGCCTCCAAACCCAAGTGGACGCTGGTTCGAATTCCGTCCTTGCCGATTATGTGCTCTAATTCTACAGTTCTAGAGGTGTATGGGATACCAACTCTTAACCAGTTAACAACTTCCGACCTGGACTAAAACGCCTCACTACTGCTAAACACTTTATTTCTGTTTTAACTCCATTTCTCGAGGGATATTACCACATACGTGTTGTTCCGTGAAAGAAATAGAAAGGAAAATGGCGTTAGTAAAATATTGACAAAATAGCCTACGAATGATACAAATTTTAAAATCCAAACAGTCATGCTTTGTATTACATATCTCTGTATCCTGGGATATTAAATTTCAAAATCAGATAAGCCATTAAAACATTCTTTTGGACGTGAACATCAGTATTATTTTTAATATTGATAGTTATTTAAATTTTAAAGGCCCGCCAAAATTCTTAAATATTGCAGACCTACAAAAGTTGATGCCACGAACTCGGCTTTCTATCAGCGTTAATCACTCGTGAGCAGCAAACTTACTCTTTTGGCTCAAATTTTTTAGCGGCTTGTTTTGTCCTTGACCTTTTAAATAGAGTTGGGTTTTTCACTATAAAGCTAAGAAAATAAAACGCCATAACCTATTTTTTGGTGCAGTAACTTATTGTTTTTTTTCCCCGTCTTCCTGACCTGCCCTTTACCCATCAAAACTCGAGTAAGTTTTAATAATTAGTAGGTCAAACTGGAAAAGGTGCCTGCTTGAAATTCAGGTGTGCAGACTCGCATGTGGCTGAATTTAAAATTCATGAACAATAATTGCAAAATGTTACTCCAAAGTAGTTGCACTAACTGGCTCAGTTTGCATTTAAGTTAATAACAAAATGCCAGCAAAATGAGTGTCTAGGTAACTGTGAATTAACAGTGGTTGAATAATCTGCCTCTTTAAAAACGTAGGCTACATTGGTACTTTCCATTTACAACATTAGTAAGCAGTCAGCTTTCGATGACCTTGAAAACAATTGTCAAGGTCAGTGATAGCTTCGTGTTTAGTTAAGCCACCATTCGCCATCATAACGTGCAGTTCTAGTCTCCCCTCCCCCCTGCATCTTCGCTTGTCTTAACCAGTAAAGAAGCTTTTAATCATGAAGATCATCAGGTAGAGAACCACATTTTCAGTGAAAATTCTTTTATCCTATTCAGAGATCAAAGGTAGGCTTAAGTTCAATGGATTCAGTTCAGAAGTGACAATATATTTAGGCCTAAATGCTGACCTGAACTGTTGAATTAGAGCCATTATTGTAATATTCCAGACATCAGTATAATCTAGAGTGTTTGTGTGTTTCGGGGTTGTTTTGCAGTGCAAAACCAAAAGGTGGAACCTAGTGCTACCAACCTTTGTAAAAACTTTGCATGCAAGGTAACCCGATGGTTAACACTAGTGTCTGATGTTGAAGGGATCCATGGTTCGAGCCTGACCTCAACCACTCTTCGTATATTCTGAAAGAAAAGAGCCCTCCGATGCTTCGTGATAATGCTGAATGGGGCACGTATAAGTTCTTAGGAATTTTCGAATGGAATTACCTAGGAAAATGACCCTGTCGTCTGCTGACACCATGGCAACAAACCTCAAACGGACGTATCGACGAAAACATTTAAAGAGATGTAATCTTTGCTACCCCGAATAGTAGGTATATATCTACCCTCTCCTGTTACGCCCCTCTGACCTTCCCCTTGGTCCCAACCCCACGCAACGCCAAATCGATCTGCTGGTAACTTTAAAATGCATAGTTTTGTAGTATGAAACGTGAATAGTTTTGCACCTTCGGCATGTCGAACAGTTAGAACTAAAACAGTTAAATGGGCCTAGTTAAATATGATGGCAGTCTATACTTTGCATCGTCGTCTTCAATCATTAAATAATTTTTGGCACACTGTTGTTTCTCAGCCACCATGGTCGCATCTTGATTGCTTGTTGAGTGAGGTACTGGTTAAAAATGCTTCCAAGTTGGAGGATCCAAAACTGAACTTCTGCTAAGTTTGGATTTTGGTGTGTTTAGAATTGACATTTTGAAAATTCCATAGCGGGTTTTACTCTGAAAATCCATCTCACTTGTAAAGTTTAGGACTAAAAACAAGCACAATTTCAGAAAGGAGAATACCATACCAGTATTCCTTGTGAATTTTCGACAGAATGGGAACGTCTGTCCTCATCAGGCACTACTACACTCTTGAAAACTGTTGTTTACATTCTCTTTATCTTTTGAACTCGGCGTACTAAAATGGCGTAGCCTCTGGTACTGGTTAGGCTTACTGTCCCACTGATCTGTAAGAATACTTGAAAATTCTGCTCTCAGGAGAAAACGGATTCCCTGGTTTGAGGGGCCCTGTGTGTTCATAAGGTGCGCCTTTTTCCCTAAATGCTGCTGGATTGCGAGTGACTCCAGTCCTCTCGGATGTCTGTCAAAAGGGGAACTTGATTTTAGCAGGGTGGATGTTCTCTCCCATCCTATCTTATGTTTAGTTTCTCTGTGATGGGAATTAGTTTCTCTGGAATGGTATGAAAGAAAACAGCATTGCTACCCATCACAGAGAAACTAAACATAAGATAGGATGGGAGGGAACATCCACCCTGCTAAAATCAAGTTCACTCGCAATCCAGCAGCATTTAGGGAGAAAGGCGCACCTTATGAAAACGCAGGACCCCTCAAACCAGGGAATCCGTTTTCTCATGAGAGCAGAATTTTCAAGTATTGTTACAGATCAGTGGGACAGTAAGCCTAACAAGTACCGGAGGCCACCCCATTTTGGAACGCTGAGTTCAAAAGATGAAGAGAATGTAAACAACAGTTTTCAAGAGTGTAGTAGTGCCTGATGAGGGCAGACGTTCCCAGTCTGTCGAAAATTCGCAATGAATACTGGTATGGTATTCCCTTTCTGAAATTGTGCGTGTTTTTAGTCCTAAACTTTACAATTGACATTTTGAAACTGATAAACACGAATTTCCTGAAAGTCCATTTAGATGAATCAATTATGTTGGCCTGTGTTAAAAGTAGCTTACATGAGAAAGCTGCTTTGCATTCCATTCGAAACCAGGCATATGGGGTTTAAATCAATTGTATTGTCAAGCAATCATATCCTGTATTCTCCTGTAAAATATTTGTGAGTAAAAGTTGTGCTTCTAGGAACCTAGTTTGAACCCTCGGATGAGAAGGTGTTGATTGTTTCGTCCCACTTTAGCAGGTGTTCACGGAAAGGAATGTAGCAAAGCAATAATTTTGAAATGATACAAAAAGAGTTGCGCAAATATTCTCACATTCTAACAGCAACAGTCTATGGTTTTGGTTAGGCCACGTTGGAAACAGCTGCAGTTAAAACAACAGATGGTTGTTAGTATCACACTTTTCTTGTTCTGGTTAAGGATGAGTTTCGGAAGTATGTGACCAGTAGATTGAACTTAACAAATTTCTTGGATGTTTTAAACATGCTAGCTAATGTGTGGCCTAGAAATGAATGGAGCAATGAGATGCGTTGTGGTTTGTTAGAATTTGGTTCCAGGCTGCTGACCTTTGTTGTCATGGTGATCAAAGTGGTGAGGGTGAGCAGGCTTGGGTGTTCGGAAGGTCCAGGTTACATTAAATTGTAACAGTTTTAATGTGAGACCTGATAGAAAAAAAAAACTGTTGTGCAGAATTAGTACCGTATTTCATAATAAAAGGACAGCAGTTGTCAGGTTGGATACGTGACCTGCTGATGACTGGTGGTTTGTTAATAGTTTTTGTCAAATAGTGTTCTGTGACGTAATGACGTAAAGAAGTAATTTGAGGGTTGGGTTTCGGTTAGCGCATTGTGATTAGGGAAGAGGTCATGATTACTTTCACAGAACGAATTTGTTATAATTGGTTATTAGAAGTTAATAGTCTGATTTATGGATGGATCACGAAATACATAGAAGTGGTAAGAGGATGTCACATTGCCTACTATGAAAAATCATTTTAAAGTTGGAAATTCACCTTTTTTCACGCTGTTTTTCACAAACACACACGAATAACAAATTTTCGATAGTCAGCAGTCCTGAAGATGTAATAGTAGCCTGAGCCATCACATCTCCTGGACTGCTGACAATCGAAAATTTGCCGAAATATTTGTTATTTCGTGTGTGTTTGTGAAAGTGAGCATGAAAAATTGTAAATTTTCATCTTTAAAGTGGTGCACATCAATGCACATCATAATCTAAAAATGCAGGGTGCCATGACCGTATTCGATCCACATTGATTGGAACAAAAAAGTAGCGAAGAACTTGGGAAGTCATGACTGGATTTTAACCCAATTGGATCACCACTGAGTCATTCCTTTTCGGAATTGTCTTTGAAGAGCCGATTACCTAGTTACGTTCAAATACAATTATGTATTAACTTCTTTCACTCCAGCTATTTTTTTTTCTGCACCTAACCCCCTCTCTGGAACAGTTTACCACAAACTGTGATCTCTGTCAACCCGTTAACTCAATTTAAAATCAATTCGATCTTAAGAAATTCAGCATACCTAATTACCGTCTTCATAGACTAATAACTGTTTTTGGTCGAACTATGGTCAAAATATGCTTCGACGTATTTTTCCTGGTGTACGTGTATATTTTTTCTGTATATCTGTATTTTTGCCTGTTTTGCGGTGATTACTTCTCCAAAATTTATTTATTTATTAATTGTATCTATACAAAATTGTTGAGATGCTGTTTATTCTGTTTACTTTTTTGTTGAACTATTTGTAAGTTTGCGATTTGTAACCGAAATTCCGATTATGCCCATCTGGGCGACTGAACTTCTCAATAAAATTAAAGTTAAGCCGTGTGTACACCCAGATCAATTTTTTTTAAATGCCTCACGTGCTCTTTGGTCGAAGACTAAGTAAACCCTTATCGACTTGGCTAGGTTTTGCTCACCCTCTCGAGTTGCAGGGAACCCTAATAATCTGGGCTAGTTTCTTGTCACTGAACTTAATTTATTTTGTCATTTGCATAGTGTGGATGGGGGTTAAGGTAGTACTTTTTCAATCATCTGTCGTTCGCTTTTCGTTATGATTATGGCCGTGGGAAGCTAAAATTGGATTCAACATGAGGCAACATCTTTCTGCTCCAATTCTTACTCTTGTGTGTAAATGCTAAAAACAAGGATGTCAAAGGCGCAAATTGGCGTAGCTCAGTTCCCAACAGTCGTAGACCCTTTCAACGACCCTTGTTGCAAAGAATACACTCCCGCCTTTCTAATGATTCTAATTGAAGTCATCTACCTAAATTAGACTCGTCACAACAGAAGTTGAAAGTTGAAAATGAGCGAAAAATCCAACGGTGACTGCAATACCAGCCCCTAGTAAAACGGGCGTAGCTCGGTTCCTAACAGTCGTAGACCCTTTCAAGTACCCTTGTTGCAAAGAAGACATTTCCACCTTTCGAACGAATCTAATCTGAATCATCTACCTACATTAGACACGACACAATAGAAGTTTAAAGTTAAAAAGAGTGAAAAATCCAACGGTGACTGTAATACCAGCCCCTAGTAGAATGAGCGTAGCTTGGTTCCTAACAGTCGTAGACCCTTTCAACGACTCTTGTTGTAAAGGAGACATTCTCACCGTTCGAATGAGTCTAATTAGAGCCATCCACCTGAATTAGAAACGACGCAGCAGCAATAGAAAGTTCTAAGTTGAAAAATTTTAGATGTCTGTTAGCATTAAATTAGCCAAAAGTGGCCGAAAATCCATTTTTCTCGAAAACCTTGCGAGATATGAAAAAAATGTATGGGTAAGATTTTGTAGATTACATTATTGCAAACAACTTTTATTTCAACCATTTTTGTGTATCACTAACGGTTCTTGCATAATTGGACAAATTGTAAAATTGGGCACCATTTTGGCTGCCATCTTTAATGTCAAATACACTAAATGCGTATTGCCGAAGTGGCAACATGTGGAAAACCATTCCCTGGGATATAAACAACAACTTCCAAGTGAAAAATCAAAAGTTGGCAAAATGTGCACACTTTTTCCAACTGCTTCAAGACTACTCTGTTTGACTGAAGTGTGGAGTGAGTGACCCAAGAGTCGCCTGGTCTTTCTTCCTTGGTTGGTACTAAATGTTGCATTGCTGTCTAACGCTTGTTTGCTGCATTATTGCATACTTTATGCAAGAGGAAACAGGTTCAAGCCTGATCTCAATGCATATTAGTAGCTTTTCAGCTGTGTTGGCTATTTTGACCAAGATGATGTCAGATTTGGGTGCAAATAACCAATGTGTTGACATGCCCTTACCTTTATTTCGTTTCTGCTCTCTTGATAGTCGCAAGCATAATATTTTGTAGTGGGAGTCTATATATGAAATATGTAGGCCGCTTGCGCCCCCCCCCCCCCCTTTCTCCTGGTCTTTCAAAGACCTCTATGGGCAGCTTATCCTTCTGCCCGTGTTTTTTACTAAAAATCGTAACATTGTAAATTTCTTTTTTTAAATGTTATTTGAAGGTACTTGCTTCCTTTAAATGTTTCGTCATATTCAGTCAAAAGCTTTTATTCGGGAAAATGAATCACCGAGTGATCCCAAAGTTTTTACGCGTTATCACCGACTGCCTATTGAATATAATTCTGTTTATTTCCTGTTTTACCATGTGAAACATTCTAGTTTTCATTCGTGTGAGGAATAGCGGTGAACACTAATTAATTAAGGAGTCTTCTTATATTGTAGTAGGCTGTGTTGAAGCGTTACATGCTTTGTTTGTGTGATGGCTTGATTTCCTGCTTGTTGGAGTGAGTGGCATTATAGGCAGGAAACTTAGGGTGGTGCAGCCTTGGTTTGTAGGTGACCCAGTGAAAGTGACCTCGAACCATGTTAAATAGAACCTGCATATCAACTCTTTGCATAATAAGGCTCAGCAAAGACTTAAAGCAAACGAGTAATGCACTCACTGTTGGAGGGAGGTGAAAAAAAAGGTGGTTCATTGCCCCAAACTGGTAAATTTAAGCTGAATATGATTTGAAGTAATGGTCGCGGTGGTTGGGATGCTGCAAAGAGGACAGGAGTGTATTAATTAACTCACAAGCAAGAATAGAATGGTTTCAAAATTCATTTACTGGAAGCTTACATTAATGGAAAGAAACACCATTTTTTTCGTTGTTGTTTGGAGTTCACAACCAACAGCAAAACTAAAGCGGCCAACTTGAATAAACCCTTCTACTCCTATAAATGAACAAATCGATCCAACCCTGATAAGTTATTTTCACACTAGCAACAATGGCCCTGTGAAGCTATTTAGATAGTATACTTAGTATTCACGTTGGCATGCCAACTGTTTTACAGTATTAACAACAATCAAATTAAAAATAATTTTTGTATTGGAAGAAAGGGAAGCCAATTTGACATGGCTGCACGTGCACGGAATTTGAATAGAGAAATAATGCCATATTCACAACGGAGTCGTCGTCAGCAGCCCATCGTTCAGCCTGCTGCAAGGGACACTGCACGAAAATGGATGTAAAAAACAAGGGCATCTTAGTAAGCCGATGCTGCGAGGGCTGAAATTCTTGTGCCTAAAAAACATTGTTTTTTCCAATAAGCCCTTATGCTGCGTAACACATCGTAAAAGAAAAGATTGCACGTGCTGAAAACTGCAGCAGCTGCCAATAAATCAGAAAAATGTTGTATATTATTTTAGGCCTAAGAATTCTAGTATGACAGCACTGCCTTCACTAAAAGTCACTGTTGTTTTTAACTTTTTTACCTCCGTGTGACCCTTACAGCTAACTCAACAACTGCTCATTAGTTTCTATATGGTTAAAAAAGATGTATTCATAACAAAAAAAAAGTTTTAATTTGTCTATTTTCAAAAATCTGCAACTTTACGTAAATAATAATGATCTGTAACTTTAGGTCATCAAAACGTGACCAAAAAAAAAAATCTCTAGATGTTTTGAACAAGTATCATTTTACAAAGTTTTGGTAATTATTTTGTTGGCCTGTTGGGTTTATAACAAGTAGACATGACTTGCAGCTAGCAAGTCCACGAAAAGATTTCAATCGCACTCAGTGGAATTTCAGAAAGTCTGTGATTTTGTAAAAGAGACCAACCGTGCTTTCCCCGAATTTAGTAATAGACAAACTGGTGAAGCACTTCCCTATCCTAAATCTTGGCACCCTCACTTGTTTCCAGGTTTTCTTGAGATGACCCATTTCCTTTTAACATCAATCCTCTGCTGGGAGATTCTATGCACAAATTGACTTTTCTCCAAATTTTGTTTGCTATTGCCAATTTGCAGAAGAGCTTGATCTTTCGATTCCATTCCATAAGGCATGCAATGAAGCAATCTGGGTTCATGATTTTAATTCTTTCTGAAATGGTAAAGGAACGCCATGGCTAATACTGTGTTCCTTCAATTTGGTAAATTTTAGGGTTCTACAAATGGATGCTCATGAAGTTGAGCTGAAATGTCTTCTATACTGATTACTAGCTTTCCAGTGTAGCACCCTGTTTGGATAATTCTGACTAAACATGACAATGTAACGGCAATCACTATCAATGAAGTTGGCGGCAGCCATGGTTTGCATACTTGCCAGTTTTCTGACCTATGACTATGCTCGAGTTATAACCTAGCTTGCTGTTATTTTTTATCTCCCAGATCACCGTTTTTAATTTGTTGGTCGTCCCCTTTAAGGCCCCCCTCCTCCCATTTTTTAGGAGAAAATTGGGATGATTTGCGAAACCAGACTTCAGGGTTTTCTTCCATAAAATTGAGCCGGGTTATTGTAAAGTTCGTGAGGAACATGACCGTCTCCCTAAATGGTGGTTGCAGGTTGGCAACTGGTGACAGCCTACTGTTAACATTAAATTGTAGAGTGACACCCTGCTACTGTAACAAGGGGCTCCGCAACAGCAATTGTTGAAAATCTATTTTTATCCCGGTACGAGCTTCTGAAAAAAATAGTAAGCCCAAAGCAAAGTAGTACAGGTTATCTCTCAGCGGAGTGAGATACAACAATGTCGAGGCCCGCAGTGCCAAGCCATTGTTTTATCCCTTAGGAAAGCGATTGATAATCTAGACACAATCATAGGTAGGCAACAATCATCACAACAAACATCACATCAATTCAATTGTTGAGGTTGTAAACCATTGTAGCGCGGCGCCATAGCGTTAGTGTCGTATATCTTGAAGCATAGTTGGGCACATTTCAGGTACTTGGGGGAAAAATAATGCGGTACAAAAGCTTAAATTGTGTTGAAATCAAGAGCAATGAGCCACCTGACAAAAATTAACTCGTAGGAATGCCAGCTAAGCTGCTTTCAATGCAAAATCTGACCCTCAATAACGTTGAAAATGTGTAACTAGCTAGCTAGCTAATTCTAGTCTGCTCATCCCCATGTTAATTTCCATAGGGTGATTATTCATGATACCGAGATAACGCGAAGGCTTCCACCTATGAAATTGTACAAATGGCTGCAGTACGATACGAACTATGTACCTTTTATGGTTTGGAGCCTAGGGGTGTAACGAGGATGGCGTGGGATGGCGCGTAAGTACGAAAATATTCTTATAGCCATTGTTAGTATTGTCGGCATCGTCCCTCATTGGACAGCCAAAGTTCGGACAATGACAACATGTATACTGACGTGCGTGCCTAGACACACACTAGTGTCCCACGATAAATCTAAACAACGTTGCCAAAGAAATTGTATTCACGTCCAATTCACGAAAAATAAACCAACTCTAAAAACAAAGCAAAATAAAAGCCAAAAACTGGTGAAGAGGCCACCAAGTTGAGTGGTTCGGCCCTTCAAAGGAGTGATATCACCACACCAAAACATTCGTCAACTTAATCGCACCGAATAATACTTTAGACGTTAAATGAAAACTTAAACATTGCTACCGAAAGTAGCATTGTTCTGGTTTTCATTTAACATTCGAACTATTAAGCGGTGTGATTAACTTGGAGAATGTTTTGGTGTGTTGATATCACTTCTTTAAAAGGCCGAACCATTCGGAACTTGGCTGCCCCTCTTACCAGTTTTGGTTTTTGATATCTATATATCGCCCAACACATCTCAGGCCGACAACAGTGGGATAACACTGCACAACAAAGAACGAATCGTGATTATGTTCATTTGCTGCAGAAAGCTTGACAATGTGACAAAGTTGTCATTGTGATAGCATTGTTATTCCTTGTTTGTTGAATGGGTTGAACGCGTCTTCGAGTTTTCGTTGCTTGAACACGGTGATGGGTCGTCTGAATTAGAAGACCCCCCCACCTCATGCGTCCTCCACTAAAACCATTGTTGCAAAAGCATCGTGTTTCATTGTGGATCACCCAGTTTCCATCACATGACTCGTGGTTTGAATCACACTTTTGTGGTTCATCCTCATTATGTCTTCAGACCCAACAGTCCCACAACAATTAAAAAGAAAATTTTGTTAGAGAGATTTTTAAGTGGATTTACCGAGAATTCTTAAAAGAAAAGAGAAATGATATCGTGAAATTGGGTGATAGTGAGCTTTATGAAGGTGAATAAACCAGAGCTGAGTGGTTAGGAGTTGCGAGATGAATGCTGGTAGTCTAAGGATAAGTCGAATGATCAAGTGTGCTTAATTCCTTTAAATGATTCTAATGCTAATCATTCCATCATTTTGATTAAATCTGGCAAAGTTCTTGCCTTCCTAAATTGTTGACTGCCGATAATTACAACGGAAAGGGAAATATCTGGCCGCTTTGCCATTTCCTGGAAGTGAGAAAGGACAGAGCTTTTATTAGCCACCAAAATCGTTGCTTGATTCGGAGCTATAAATTAATTGTCCACGTATAAATGTGCTGTACAATGAGTGAATCGTTGAATCACTAACTAGTTCCAAGTTTGATGCCACAAAGTTACTTTTGGACTAAGTGTATTACAGAAGATAGGGTTTTGAAGTCACATGTGGTGAGATGGCGTCCATTTAAATGTGTTTTAATTTTTCTATGTAGCCAGAATGTCAAAAGCTGCTCATATTAACATGGTAAAAGGCACAAGTTAAAAGTAATTCTTACTCGAATGACATTTTTACTTCCTTTTACTGCAAGAAAATTAATTATTTGTGACTTTTTGTAACATTAATTTACCGCGGGAAGATAGATGTGAACATATAGGTATGTTAACAGTAATTAGTTACTGTGTGTGGCTCTGACAGGCATTGGACTCTGGGATTTCAGTTAATTAACATACAGAGTTGAGTGTGCTGCTACAGATACAAATCTAAAATAATTATTTATGTTTAGTTTTGAACGGTTTTCATGTGTGTTAGTTTCGTTAGGAAGTAGTTTCATGAAATTGTACCATCGTAAAATAACGATTAAGCAACTGATGTAAATTAGATGTGCCGACCCGACTTGCACCTCTTGGGCAATTTTCCCTGTTACAGACATGTTGAATTGGTATTAGGCCAGGGCCGATATTGATTACATCTTGCACATCATTTCGTTAGTGGCCATTTAGAAGAAGGGAAAGAGGGCAGTTGAAATGATACAATTAGGCCAAATAGGTGGAGCTCAGTCTCGTAATGAAAGAAAAGTATTTCGGTGGGAGAGAGTCGTGCAAAGTGAAAGGGTGAATCTTTTGTAGTTGCGATAAAATTTTGGAAGAAACGACCGTTATCATCTTATCCATTTCTTATAAGATTGTATAAGGGTGAGGGAGTGTTTTATGGTCTCTTTATCTGTGTGTTTGCCGGAAAATTCCCGAGTGTAATTCCTTATGCTACCTTTAATAACCATTCTAGTTACGATCACTCTCTGCATGTACTATTACCCAGTTGCTGGAGCCTTCTGTTGAATTAGATGATTTAGTTTCGTACAGGCCTTTGCTATAATTACAGATTTACAGCATATTTGGTAACTTGTGGGTGTGTCCATGTATGGTTCTGTTGGTTTTCATTAACTCTTTCTTTGGCGAGTGGAGGCTGATAAACCTAAAAAAATTAATCGTATTTTAGAAAATTCGTATTTTGTGGGCGTCCACATTGTTTGAATCTTTCAAACTACAAAACTACAAAAAACTACAAAAAAATACTTAGACAGTTGTTTCGTTGTATTCCTCTCCATTTAGGCTACTGCTGTTGCTACTTTAAGAATTCAAAATAATTTTTTAACTGTTTACTTAACTCATTAAAACAAGCAGCAGCAGCTGTTAGTTTACCCAGTAAGCTGATTTGAGTGATGCTGGTCGGGATTACACGAGCAATTAGTTGGTCAGCTTCCAAGGAGTGATCGTGTCACTGCATGACAAACAGTTCAATAAAGTTTCCATCACATGACTCGTGGTTTGAATCACACTTTTGTGGCGCATCCTCATTATGTCTTCAGACCCAACAGTCTCACAACAATTAAAAAGAAAATTTTGTTAGAGGGATTTTTAAGTGGATTTACCGAGATTTTGTATGGTGTCCAAACAAGCTACTATAGGCTCAGGTTAAAACAAATGTCTGTCTTGCTACAGTCAGTTGTTATAATAAATCATCTTACCTCTAATAATGCACCATTATTCTGTTGTAACATTTTGAAAAGTCAGACGAAGTAGAGCTACAGAAGACCAATAATGCTATGCTTTTAAAAATGACTTTCGTCTCAGACTAGTTGTATTGCACACTTTGCGACTCGCAACATCATTCCTTCTTTCTCTTTGAAATGTATACGCATCATAGTGTTCCATTTGGTTTCAAGTGCACCAAAGGACGAGTTTTTGTAATTTTTTGGAAGCCACTCTTTACTTTTTAAAGATATTGCACTTAGTTTATTGCACTAACTGACCTCCCATAAGTTATTCAAGTCTTTTGAAAGAAACTTGCCCCTCATTTGAGTGTGCTGGCACTCTGGCTCCTTTCTACACGATTTGAACACCTTAGGTTGGACAGACAATTAACCTACATATAGGCCTACACTATATACATGGCAAATAATGATTTGTTATTTTTATTTTTTCTTATTCGTGTTGATGTTGTGTAGCCTAGCCCATTCAATAAAATAAATATTACAGCATTTGCAAACAAGAAAATGTAAGACTAAAAATAAAATTGCTTGATCAAGTTCCTAGTAAGCCTACGAAGCAATTCTTAATGGTCTTGTCAGCTCTTTTTAAAACACAAGGCTTCCAGCCGAAGCCTAAAATAGATAAGGGGAGTGGTGGTCACTACTTAGGCTGTCGTTAAAATTAAAACGTGCTAAGGATGTTCGTGTAACGGGACAAGCTAGATGAGGATGTGCACTTTGAAGGAAGTCTGTCTTGACTAAAGGATGTTTCATTGCCAACAGTAAAAGTGCAAATATCTTGGTATTTTGTTGGGCAAGTTCCTTATCCTTCATGGAAGGGAAACTAATATTTTGTATCCTGTTGTTCAGTAATGGAAATTTTATCAGTTTTTTTTTATTTTGAGCTGGGTTGGGGGAGCAGCATTGAGAGTCTGTCTATATGGAGAAGATTCCTGGAGAAGATTTTTGAGTTAAATGTGACAATGGGAAGTTCCTGCCAAACGTTTGTTTTGCTTCTCCCCATGCGAGATTCACTCTTTCTAACCGTCATATTTCAATCTAGTAGTGCTATCTGTAACTTAAGTTACAATTAGTTTACAAATCGAAATGAATTCAGTGTGTAAAAGAACAAAGTTGTAATGAAATGTCTGTTGGCCAGGTGAAATTTCGAAAATTAGTACTTTAAAAAAATCTCTTCGTTCACACCATAATTGAGCTGCAAAGATGTACCGTAGTGGGTAGACAACTGTTAGTTACGTTACAAAGATAAGACCAACAAGCAGTTTAGTTGATTTGTCAAAAGCATAAATTGTCTTAAAATGAAGGGGTCCTTGAGATGAAACGGAAGTATGTTGCATATTGGGCTGCTTTACAGTGAAAACTTACAAACGCTCAACCTGATAGTTACGAAATAAAGGTGTAGTAATTTTAAACAAATATACCCAGACTAGCTTGTAACTCTTCCAAGGATGGCATGTGCTTGGTAAATGGTGTGTCAAGTCTCTCCCCCCCCCCCACCCCCCCATCTTGATAGGCAATTAAAGGCGGTGGGCAACATCCTTCACTACTTGTTACAGGACAAATGGGTCGTAAGTAAATTCACGTTGCCAGCCATTTTTCTACTTCTCCCTCTTGGTTTCTCACTGCACTGCAGAGTGCAGCTATGCAATCTCAGTTGGCCCTGCATTTCTCCATCATGGTTTCCTGTAGTGCATTGATATGGCGCTCATGTTCCTTGTCAAGCACAAGATATTAGACTATCACCCGTAGGCTATATCGGCCATTTTGATGCCAATGAAGTAGGAACACACACGCACACACACAATGAGTATTTGCTGTTGCTATTAGTCTTCGCTGGCTTACAACATTAATTATGTGGATGTTAACATGAGAAAATCCGTAATATAATAAAACACTTCCACGACTTACTGAAAATATCAGCACAAGCAGTGCTAAACAAAAAAAAAAGACTGCTGCTAATATTACCGTTTCACAGATCAAGACTCTAAACAAATTATTAGTCTAATTTCACCTAACTTATATAATCTGTGGAGCAATCCCCAACATTTTTTTACGCTTAAGAGGGGCACCCAACCTCTTGGGGGGGGGGGGGGCTTGAGCCCAAATAGCCCCAATGTATATATGAGGCGCCTTTGCCTCTAATGCATGAGGGCCTACTACATTCAGACTGATTTGCCAGAAATCGGACACATGTTTGAATATTGCACATGTGTTGCAATTGACTGCCTGGAAGGAGTATCAATCAGATGCAGTGGTCAAACTTCAGGTGGAAGGTAAAATTAGTGCACACAACACAAAGCTACTCTTATTAGAGCTAAAATATTTTGAAAATTCTAACAAAGGCCCTTTTTCTAACGAGTATATAGGCCTAGTGTAGTTATCGCTATGTAGCATGGTTGATGAAATATTTTACAGTTTGATTGAGGCTTAGTAAATGTGTTTGCATGGCATTGTACTGGTCTATTTGCACCACTATGTGAAATGCCTAGGCTTCAGTATTCATAATCAGAATGTGTGTACTTATGAAGGGAAATTATGCATTAATTTTAATGTTACAAACCTATTTGATTGCTAATAGTTTTTTTTTTCTTTTCATTTGTAGTAGCGAACAGTCGATTGCATCTGCAAGGGCTTCGGTCATGATCTATGACGACAACAGTAAGAAATGGATCCCCAGTGGTTCTTCGAGTGGCCTTTCAAAGGTCCACATATACCAACATGTAGTCAACAATACCTTCCGTGTCGTTGGCAGGAAACTGCAAGACCATGAAGTAAGTACTAGCTGGTACTCATTGTCTTTCTTATGGACGTTATCTCGCAACCATCTTACGCTTCACTTACCACGTACCGATGAGGAAAGGTCGTTAACATTCATTTATTATTATTATTTGTGACACATTGGAAACATTAATGGCCGGAATACACTTTTCGTTTTTCATTTGAGTTTGATCCTTCTCTTAGCAAAGTACACCTGCTTATATTGTGTTCTTGACTTCGAATTCGGGTATGTTGTATGTATTTTTTTCTTCAGTCATTTTAGTTTCCTGCTGAATTAAAAGTAATGTATAACCTATTCAGTCCTGTTTGAATACCAAGACTGAGTTACCTGCCATTGTTTTGCAGTATGAGAAGCCAATAAAATGCAGTTAAAGATATACAAGAACTCAATGTTTCAACTCAGTTCCGAGTCGTATACATTTTATTGGCTTCTCATAATATAAAACTAAGCATGTGTGTGTGCTTTTTTTTTATTATTTTTACCTGCTAGACTTATGTGGGTGTATGTTGTTATAAACAAGGCTTCATTTTAGTTGAATCTTCAATTAAGCAAGATAATTTTCGAGTCTCACCGATACTCTGCAATAAAGTTAGATTGGTGCCTTAGTAATTTTTATAGCAGTATAAAGTTTCCAGTCCTACTGGTTTTATGGAATGGCTCACTCAATTTCTAAATGCCGTATTACTTTATTTACATTGTTTCAACTGATCATTTCTGAAATGCCTCTCAAATGGTTAGGTTACTGGTCAATCACGAGGCAGTTTTATCCTTACCATTCCTTAATAATTGGCGGTGTGACATCATGTTGTAAATTGATTTTCTATATCAAGTAGTACGCCTTTCAATTATCAGGTGCAGGTTTCAAATTCCACGATTTGGCCATTTTTGTTCACTGGCTGGTAACCCATCATCTTATTAAGGCGTCACCTACCCCGTTATCATGTACCATTGGGTTGTTTTTTTTTATTTTTTGCTCGCGAGCTATTTCTTAATGCAGCATTGCTGTCGATGATGCCGATAGTCCTCGCTCTCTTACGCTATTAGTAATGTAGCTCATAATGGCGGCAACTTCGATTTAGAGGCATGCGGGTCTACCCGTTACCCACGGACTACCAATTCTTGAGCCAGGATGGGTTGATTTGGGGACTTTTTCGGAGGCGTTGATTAGCAAAGGGTAACCCATCTCAACTATGATACGCCGCGGATGACCCGTTGTTCCACATGTCACAAGTTAATTTTTAAAATTAAATTCAGAAGCATCGAAGGTCTCGCGTTGTGGGTTTCAGTTATAATTTTAGGCGTTGTTAACCACTTTTATTGCCCATGGCATGGCAGGAGATGTCCATGATACGACAGCAAAGCAAAGCTACTTTATTTGCAACAAAATTATGAAGTCACATTCAAAAACATGTCAATGCCTTAACTGACTATTAGCCTGCATCTGTGCCATCCTTTAAGTAATGTGATACACCACAGTGGTCATCTACAGATAGATGTTTTACCCCTACGAGTATTGGTTTGCCCATGGTTGCGTTGCGTAGATTATTTTAGTTGTGGATCGGGTACCGAATAGAACTTTACGGGTTTGGTTTGTTCTGTTACATTGCTTACCTGCAGACCTCAACTTCAAATGTGTCACAAGCAATTAACAGCAAAGGGAAAACTACGGGTGGAAGAATATAGAGTAGGCTATTTTCCGATTTGAAGGTTAAAGGTAAAGAAAAATTGAATAAATGCACCGCTGACTCCCTGTGTATATTTCAAGTTTCAGTTTTCAACATTGAAACAGAACAAAATGAAATTGCAAATACTGTTGTTAGGACTATAAACATTCCTTAACGTTTTATTTACTAGACTAAGTTAGTGTTTTCAAGTTTTAAATCCCCAGCTATATATATCCAAGAGGAACATATTTTCGAACTTGAATATCCTGAAATATTCTGAATATGTTATGAAATTTAGTTGTCCAGTTTTCCCCACTACATGTAATGTACTCCTCTTCACACCCCCCCCCCCCAAAAAAAAAAAAACATTGTTGAGCTTAATACTTTCCCCTTTTGGTTTATAGAATTTTTTTT